>CAUYLG010072423.1:0-113738 GCA_963573385.1 Cacajao melanocephalus | reverse complement strand
CCCCTACACCCACCCCTCTTTTTTTTTTTTTTTTTTTTTTTTTTTTTTTTTTTTTTTGTCTTTTTAGTAGAGACTGGGTTTCACCATGTTGGCCAGGCTGGTTTTGAACTCCTGACCTCAAATGATCCACTCGCCTTGGCCTCCCAAAGTGCTGGGATTATAGGCATGAACCACACCGCACCTAGCCTCTCCCTCTGTTTTGTTTTAGAATTTTATTTTATTTTTTAGTCAGGCTTCAGAAGGGCCCTGGAACGTGGCTGTGTGTGATCTGGCTCCTGCCTGCCTCTGTCACCTCTCAGAGCCCTCCTGCCCACAGGGGCATCTTCCTGTCCTCTGCCACTCCCAGCTCCTCCCCCTCCCTCCCTACCTCTCTGTTCCCTCTGCTGGAGCGTCCGCCACATTCTTTCTCGGGGACCCTGGTGCCCCCAGCTAGCTTAGATCCCCTCCTATGCTCTCCCCTTGCCTTTTGCTCTTCTTTTATAGCACTTCATTCAACAAATATTTTTTGAGCACTTCCTATGTGTCAGGCTGTCATAGGCACTTGTGACATAGCAATTAACAAAACCCACACAACGCTCCGTCCTCATGGAGCTGGTAATCTGAGCTCATTGCCATTGTGTTGATGAGTAATTATTCAGTGATTGGTTTAACTTGTCTTCCCCACTAGACTGGGAGGTCCATGAGGCAGGGCTGTATCTGTCTCGTTCATAGTACCCTGAATCCCCAGTGCATAGTAGGCACTCAGTAGGTTCCTGGGGAATGAAAGGCAGTCTGGGATTGATGGCTGCCGTTTGACCATCTAGGCTCTCTGAGGTGGCTGCATCTTCCTTGGGAATCCAGAGGTCCTTCTGTGGAATTAGCTCCTCAAGACTGCATTGCACAGCCCGTGAAAGGGAATATAAGAGAAGCCGAGCTGGCTCTGCCACAGGGCTCCTGGGCCTGGAGCTGGTCCCGGAAGAACTCCAGGGACCGCAGGATGCTTGTAGTTTGTCCTCTGCCATGCGCCCGACACCTCGCACCATTTCCAAATCACTCCTTGAGGGTCTCTTCCCCTCTTCAGCTTGTGTGTAGTTTTGAACTTACAACTTCTTGGGGTCATTTTACTTTATGTCAAACATATACTTGCTGGGTGATTGTGTCAGGGCCCTTTACTTGCCCAAGGCATCTCTTTTAAGTGTCAAGAGGGGTCTTCCGTGTTTGGAGTTGACTGGGCAACATCTGTTTCACCATGTTTGCTTTTAACCTGGGCCTAGTGGCTTCCTACTGCTTTTCCTCCAGGCACTAACCCTTAAAAACCCCACGCCATCCACTGAAAAACCACTGTCCTCAACAATATGCATTTGCTCCATTTGCTTCTGGGATTGTCCACTTGGCTGTTCCTTCATTCATTTGTTAAGTCACTCATCAAGGGAGGGAGGGCGGGAGGGCCGGAGAGAGGGGTGGGGCCTGGACTAGGTAAGGCCCGCTAGGATCCTGGCTTGCAGATTTTAAGGCAGCATTCACCCTCAGGACCAGGCAAGTGCAGAGTCGGCAATCCTGTTCCTGGGTATAGAGTCCTGTCCTGCCTCTATACCCAGCTTCATTCCCCTTTGAGATTTCATTTGTCACAAAAGCCTTTCATTAGGTGATGAAAAGCTCCAGAGGTGACCCCAGGTGCCCCACAAGGGGCCCCCACACACCCTCACATCACCTCCCCAGCATGTCCGAGCTTTGTATGTAGCAAAAGTCTGTGAAAGACAGCGTAGGAGGGAAGGGAGACCCTCCGCATTTTCAGGAATAAAAAGTACGTTTTTACATGTAACATGATTACTTAAAGGCCCCGTCCATCGCAGAAGTTGCCCGGCCCTCTGGTGGCACATGCCCAGGGCTTCCAGTGTTTTGATATCAACCCAGACTCTTAAAAGGGTCTAATTGCCAGTTGTCTTACAAGCAATCATCTCATCACAGCGGGGTGGGGAGGAGAGTTCAGGAGGCAAATAGCAGGGAGAACACCTGGCACATCCAGTTCAGCTGTCTAGTGTCTTTGAACAGGACTAAAAATGACTGTTGATGGCTTCCGGTTTCCCAACATTTGGTGGAATGACAGAGCCTTAGGACATGTCTGTGGCCACATCTGCCATCTCCACCATCAACTGAGTGTTACTAATTCCCATTCCTCTCTTTCAGTGGGGGAAGGGTTCCTCAGTGCTAGTCTCATCTGAAGAAGCAAATTAGGGAGTTCGTTCCTTGCAAATGTTGGGGCGTGGCTGGTAATCGCTCAGTAGAAAAGCAGCTGCTGGTGATCAAGTCCTCTGTGTTCACCAGCCCCCAGTATATACAACTATCATGTATCCATAATAATTAAAAATTAAAACAGAAACAGCTCCCAGGCCAGCACACAACACCGCCTTCATGAACATCACTGTCATTCGATCCGTGTAATTTTCATTCCAGACAGGATGGGCTGCCGGATCCAGTACAATTTAATACTAATATAATTAACATTTACAGAGTCTATATTATGTGCCACAAGCTTGCCGTGAGGTTCGACTCTGGGTTGTGACCCTGCTCACCCCCGTTCCACAGATGTGGTTACTGAGTCCGGGAGAGCTCGGTGCCCGATCCGGGTTACGCAGTAGGGCTGTGGCAGAGGCCGGATCAGATCCAGGTGTTGGCTTCCCGTGTCCTCGTTACTGTGGTGTTCAGTCCTCGGACATCCTGCTCCATTTCTCCAATCAACACTACCACCCTCTACCCTGGCCGGACTGGGTTCCTCTCTAACTCAAAGAAACATGATGGGACACATAGTTCTTTACAGGGAAGGACAGTGGAGGCCAGGAGAGGGAAGGCTGGACCAGAGAAACTTCCTGAGGCTCAACCGTTGATACTGTTCTCTACGTCTGTTCTCCGTGTTCTCTCCATCAGTGTCTAAGGAGCGTGAACCTCCTGTAAAAGTCCGTGGCCCTTTTGGTGCACTCTGGTACCCTCTATCTCTGTGACACCTTTTGTGGCCTTCAGGTAAAAAGCCAAGAAGGAACACCCCTTTTACTTTCGTTACGCTTGATTTTTGTGCCATTTATTTATTTAGCAGTATTGTATTGCGTTTAAGAGCCTGGATGAGTCTTGGCTCTGCTACTTAGCAGCTGTGTGACCTTGGGCCAGTGACCTAACCTCTCTGTGTCTCCGTTTCTTTATCTGTAAAATGGGATAGTAGTATGTAGCTCATGGAGTTGTCAGAAGAATCAAAGGAGCTAATCAAAATAAGGCACTTAGAACATGACCAGTATCTATTAATAGTAGGCTCAGTAAAATGTAGGTCTTCCTGCAACTTCTACTACTGCTATTGGTTTTTTTTTTTTTTTCATTTTAAAATAACTTTTATTTTTGCACCCCTGTCCTGGGATAGATCATCTTGGGCCTGGTTTCTATAAGAAACACTGTCTGTCATCATCTGTAAGGATAAGTACTTAGTGACTAACCTGAATCTCCAAAGTCTTGCTTTTAAAAAAGAAAGATCCTTGGCTGGCCAGCCACAGTGGCTCACACCTGTAATCCCAGCACTTTGGGAGGCTGAGGCAGGCAGACTGCTTGATCGCTGGAGTTTGACACCAGCCTGGCCAAAATGGCAAAACCTCATCTATATTAAAAAAAAAAAAAAAAGTTAGCTGGGTGTGGTGACAGGCACCTGTAGTCCCAGCTACTTGGGAGGCTGAGGTGGGAAGATCACTTGAGCCTGGAAGTTGAGGCTACAGTGAGCTGTGATTGCACCACTACATTTCAGCCCGGGCCATGGGAGAAAAAAAAAAGGACCTTTGGCTACAAAATGCCCAAACTGTATCCAGATTAAAATCTATGTGAGACCTCTCTGTGGCTTCCTTCCTGTTGCACTTAGAATAAAATACAAAGTCTCTTAGAATAAAATACAAAGTCTCTAACAAAGTCCATGAGGCCCCCTCCTCCCACTAGCCTGCCTGCCCTTCACCCTGGCACTCAAAGCTAGTCACCTTCCCTGTTCCCCACTGGGACTTGCATTTTCTTGCCTGAGACACTGCATCTGCTGTCTCCTTTGAGAGGAACTCTTGCCTATGACCTTCAACCCATCTGGTCACACACACGCACTTGGTCTGCTTCCTGCTTGGCAGAAATCAGCAAAATGATCATCTCTTCCCTTCTTCCTTTGCTGTACTCCCCCCAGCCCTAAATCAGGTGTCTGTCACAGGCTCCCTGCACTTCTCTTTCTATATCTGGATCCTGTCAGGCTGGAACCTCTATAAGGACGGGAACTCCTTGTAGAATTTGCCATCATCTCCTCAGTGCCCAGCGCAGGTCCTGGCATTGAGCAGGCTCTCAGCTGAGCAACTCAAGGAGGCACAAGCAGCAGGCTGTGTTTTACCAGTGGTATGTTGTGACCTGTCGTAAAATTGGTCTCCCGGTCATAACCAACTTTGGAAGAAGAGAAAAAGGATGAGGAAGAGGGGGAGGGGGAGGGGGAGGAGGGGGAGCGGGAGGAGAGGAGGAAGAAAAAAAGAAGAAAACAAAATAGAAAATGTCAGAAGACATTGCATTTGAAAGGAGAAAAGTATTGTCTCATAAAACTGTTTCATTTTGTATATATGTGAATGGGTGTGTGTGTGTGTGTGTGTGTGTGTGTAAAGTTGTACAATATAGTCTTACTATAGGTTGAAATTTAAAAAAGAAAAAAAAAAGTTGGGAAAGTTACCTGACTAAAGTGTGATGATCTTAGCAACAGGCGTCGACTACATGACCCAACCTGAACTCCTGCCCTCCCCTAATGGAGTGGGATGGGAAAACAGTCAGCTTCCAACTGCCACTTGAATTACCAGCATCTTCTACTCTCATGATAAAGGGAGTATGTGGGGGTGATCTGGGGAGTGGGCAGGATAGGGTATTGTGAGGTAAGGGTTGGGCTAACAAAAAAAAAATAGCCTTGCGTTTCTGCTGGGAATGCTCTTCAAGCTTGCTCACTTTGCAAAGGAATGGATATGGGACATTTGTCTCAAGTTCCTCATCCTATGCTGCTTTGCTGAAATCTATGAATATGTGCAACTCATCTTAAGGAAGAATTTCTCTATCTGAATGCGTCCAGGTCCTGCAGCTCCTTTCATGGGGTATAATGTTAGTTTTCAGCTGCTTTTTTTCTGCTTCCTAGAACTCAAAAGGTACAGGCAGTCAGCAAAGTGCAGTGGCTTTTGAGTTTAACAAATCCCAAATACCAGCAACAGACACAGATCCCAAAAGCTGTGCATGTGGCTTTTCTCCTGGCACTCGCGCTGAGATTGTCTCCTTTAGAAATGTCAACTTGGGAGTGGGAAGCTTGAAAATGTCAGTGTAAAGTGCATTTCCTGGTCTTGCTATTCTGTGGCTTGGTGGTGTTCAGGGACAGGGGTTCTCAGAATTGCATGTACCTTTCCATGACCTTTGTTAGAAATGTATGCCATCCTAGAGTTCGCAGGGCACATGGCAGGAACTTCTGAGTAATGTGCTTTGAAATTCAGGTCTGGAGTTGCATAGCTCATGTTGGCATTTTTAGTATTAGTTCATACAGTTTGAACTATAATGAGACATACTTGTGTATTACGAGTTGAAGATGAAGATGAAGATGGCAAAATACTTTAAAATCACTGGTCACTGCCCAAGGAGTGTACATAAATAGCATCAATCCTAAAGGCCCCAAACTGGAAACAAATGTCCATAAGCTTATGCCTGGATACACAAAGTGTGGTATATCCATACAATTGATAACCAACCACGTTAGTTTTGCCCACACACAGTAAGCCAATCACTGTGATGATGGATTTTGCTAAAGAGAAAGAATTTACTCATAAGACAGCCAAGCTAGGAAGTAGGAGAACAAGTCTCAAATCTGCCTCCCCAAATATGAGATTTTAGGGATCTTTATAGGATAGAGGAGTAAGGTGGCCTGAAGCATGGGGAAAGGTGATTGGGGGTGAGGGAACATGAGGTCATTGGCCATGCATGCATGGGTAGTCAAGCTTCATTGCCCTTCATGGGATGCGTGTTCAGAAAATGGTGGCATTAGCATGATTGGAAGGAGGAGTGTTTGGCCCTCTCAGGTCAAAAGGTCACCTCTGGTGCCTTTGTGCAGGCCCAGTTGGAGGTTGGTGGTCTCAACCAGCTTGTGTTTACAAGATACATATCTAATAAAAGACTCATATCCCAAATATACAGGGAACTCTTAAATTCAACAAGAGAACAAACAACCCAATTAAAATGGGTGAAAGATGCAAACAGATGTCACCAAAGGAGATCTACAGATGGCAAGTAGGCATAGGAAAGGATGCTGTACACCATATGTTGTTAGGGAATTACAAATTAAAACAAAAATGAGATAGCACTAAATACCTATTAGAATGGCTAAATTCCAAAATTCCAACAATACCAAATGCTGGTGAAGACATGGAGTAACAGAAAGTTCAATCATTGCTGGTGGAAATGCAAAATGATAGAGCCCTTTTGGAAGACAGTTTGGCAGTTTCTTATGAAACTAAACATCCTCTTGTGTGATCCAGCAATTGAGCTTCTTAGTATTTACTCAAATGAGCTAAAAACTTATATATACACAAAAATCTGCACACAAATATTTTCTGCAGCTTTATTCATAATTGCCGAAACTTGGAAGCAACTATGATGCCCTTATACAGGTGAATGGATAAACCCACTATGGTGCATCTATACAACAGAATATTATTCAACAATTAGAAATATGCCATCCAGCCACAAAAAGACGTTGGAGGAACCTTAAATGGCTATTACCAAGTGAAAGAAGCCTATCTGAAAAGGCTGCATTCTGTATGATTCCAATTAGATGACATTCTGTAAAAGTTGGTAAATGTCTGTAAAAGGCAGTAAGTGACTATGGGGTCTGTAAAAAGATCAGTGGTTGCCATGGTTTCAGGAGGTGGGGAGAGGGATGAACAGGAAGAGCACAAGGGATTTTTAGGAGAGAAAACTATTCTATACAATGCTGTAATGGTGGATACGTGACATTACACAAAGTAAATTCTAATGTAAACTATGAACTTCAGTTAATAAGAATGCATTCATATTGGCTTATAAGTCACAACTTACGTACCATACCAATGCAAGATATTAATGAAAGGGACAGGAGGCAGGGAAATTCTGGACACAAGCGGGTGGGTCCCTGGCGAGGTCCCTACCCTCAAGCCAAAAAGCCTAATACTGTAGCCCAAAGTGAGATTTTACATCCCTGTTTTCCCACTCAAATGTTGCCTGCCCCAACCCCCATCCTGTGCCCATAAATACCCCAGGCTCAGCCTACAGAGAGAGGAGAAACAGCTGGACATTGGAGACTACAGTTGGATGTCAAAAGCACCTTGACTTCAGAGGGACACTTGATGGCATAGCTTCGAAGAGGAGTCCAGCCAGGGACTCCAGACTCCAGAGGAAATTTACCTTCCCACTCCATCCCTTTTTCAGATCCCCTTCCTGCTGAGAGCCACTTTCATTGGCAATAAATCCTCCACATTTGCCATCTTCAAGTTGTTTGTGTCACCTCATTTCTCCTGGATGCCAGACAAGAACTCGGGTGCCACAAATATGTATGCAAAAGGCTGTCACACTGACCCTCCACTGAGCTGTTAACACTAAGGTGTCCATGGATGGCAAAGCGAAAAGGGCACTGTAATACTTCTTCTGGAGCTTCGAGGGTCATGGGCATCCTCCCCTAGAGGCTGCCATGGGGCCCGTACAGAGTTCGCTTTTGCTGGCACCCAAAGCGTTCACCCGCACTTCTGTACCCGCTCACCTGCGTTCCCCCTCCCTCGAGGGGTGGAACAGTGAGTGAATGGAATTTGCCCCTACCAGCACCCATGTACTCCAGTTCCTGCCTGCAAAGGGGTCAGGGCAGTATCCAGCTTCGTTAATAATGGGAAACTGGGGGTAAGGTATGAGTGAATATATATGGGAACTCTCTATACTTTCCACTCAATTTTTCTGTCAACCTAAAACTGCTCAAAAAAGAGAATCTATTAACTTAATTAAAAACAAAACTGGGCTGACCATACTCACCTTCCTACCAGCAAACATGAAAAGGAGAATGGCTGTTCCCCAGTGCTATCTGGGGCACTCAACCTTCTGGGGGCAATTTAGCAGTGGGTAAGAAATAAAAAGTCTGTAATCGCCTTGATCTGGCACTTCTAGAGTTTATCCTAAAGCCATGCTTCTTAACCAGGGGGGATTTTGCACCCCATCTTCCCAAGGGGGGACATTTGGCAATGTCCAAAGACAGTTTTGGCTGTCAGAATTGGGGAGCTGCTACTGTCCTCTCATGGGCAGAGGCCAGGGATGCTGCTAAACATCCTATGATGCACAGGACAGCCCCCACAACAAAGAGTCATCTGACCCTGTATGTCATGAGTGATGCTGCTGAGAAGCCCAAATGAGGAAGTGGGCAGGTGCATAGTACTCATCTCAATATTGTTCATAGTAGTGAGAAATTAGAAATAATCAAAATATCATGTGGCAGTAATTAGTTAAACAAAGGATGATGTATCCATACTGTGGGATCCTGTGCAGCCTTAGAATGGCAGTATGGGACTATGACCTCTAATATGAAAAAAATGCTTATGAGACATTATAAATGAAAATTACGAAACAATATGCATAGAAGAATTGTGTCATTGCAAAGACAGAGTACCTACACATTTCTTTTTTTTAATTTTTAAAAATTAATTGGATGTTTTTACATTTTGAGACAAGGTCCTGCTCTGTTGCCCAGGCTGGAGTGCAGTGGTGCAATCAGGGCTCACTTCAGCTTCAACCTTCCAGGCTCAAGCAATGCTCCCACTTCAGCTTCTGGAGTAGCTGGGACTACAGGCGTTATGCCTGGCTAATTTTTGTATTTTTGTAGAGATGGGGTTTCACCATGTTGCCCAGGCTCCTCCTGCCTCAGCCTTCACAAGTGTTAGTATTACAGGTGTGAGCTGCCGCACCTAACTTGTTATGTATCTCTAAGCCTGTGTCTAGGTAGTTGGAATATAGGTGATTTTTACCTTTTAAAATTATTTTGAGGATTTAGAATTTTTTTTTTTACAATGAACATTTTTTTTTTTTTTGAAACATAGTCTTCTTGTTTTGCCCAGGCTAGAGTGCAATGGCATGATCTCGTATCACCTCCACCTCCTGGGTTCAAGTGATTCTTCTACCTCAGCCTCCCAAGTAGCTGGGATCACAGGCGCCTGCTACCGCACCCAGCTAATTTTTGTATTTTTAGTAGAGATGGGGTTTCACCATCTTGGCCAGGCTGGTCTTGAACTCCTGACCTTGTGATCCACCTGCCTCTGTCTTCCAAAGTGCTGGGATTACAGGTGTGAGCCACTGCGCCCAGCCCATTTATTACTTTTATGATTAAAACAAGAATACTTTTTAAAAATCACAAAATTATGTAACTAAATGTATAGTCAATTAGAGGTTGCTTAAATATTAATATTTACTTTCAACTACTAATTACTTTAAAGTATTTTTAAGGAATAAACTATCATACCAATTAGATGCCCACTACATGCAGGTTTTGTACATTTTACTTCCCAAAAAACCCTGTTGTAGGCTGGGCATGGTGGTCCACACCTGTAACACCAGCACTTTCGGAGGCTGAGGTGGGAGGATCGCTTCAGGCTGGGAGTTCAAGACTAGCCTGGGTAACATAGTGAGACCCCCATCTCTACAAAAGATTAAAAAATTAACTGGGCATGTTGGCACATGCCGCCTGTAGTCCCAGCTACTTGGGGTAGGCTGAGGCAGGACGATAGCTTGAGCCCAAAAATTTGAGGCTGCAGTGAGCTATGATTGTCCCACTGTGTTCCAGCCTAGGCAATAGATTGAGACCCCATCTCTTAAAACAAAAAACCCCAAACCTTGTTGTTGCTCCTCACCACCAATTTTACAGATGAGGAAGCAGAAGTTGGAGGGTTGCATACATCAAATGCAGAGATAGGGCTCTACCCCATGTTTTCTAACTCCAAGTCTTTCCCTCTGTATCACGGTCGGGTCAGTGTGACACCGTATGGAGTAGCGTACCTGTGTGGGATAATCAGTAACAGGTTTCTTGCAATATGCCCTTCTAAAGAACCTCAGCATGGTTAGGGCATTTCTGTTTGGGGAACTTAAGGGAACATTCAGAGACTTACTCTTCACACACAGTGTTTTCTCTGCTTTTTTTGTCGTTGCACTTGAGGAGTTTTTCCTGTCTGGAAAATTCCTTTGTCTGGAATAGCTTATTCTAGATCAAGGATGGAAACATCAGTTGTGCCTGAGAATCTGAGCTGGGTCTCATGAACGTGTTTCCTGGCCCCTGGAAAGCCAAGACTTCACTGTTTTAACCCAGGGCAAGAAAGGAGCTCTGTAGAACATTTCTCGGCTGTCATCTCATAGACTGTCAAACCTGATTCCCCCGGTACCAAGAGGAAGCAATTTGAATTTTCTTGTTTCCTCTGGAGTTTAGGGGTGCATCAGCAAAGAAAGGGACCTCTTAGGTCTTTCCACCTTTGCCATCTGCTAGTGGAGGCTGCTTTTCTTGGAGGGTTTCTGCGAGGAGCTGTCCGGCCGGATGTGGGTTGGCTCATGGGGTGGAGATCTGCTTCCTTTGAAGAGAGGGACTTCTGCTCCCTCCTCACTGGGCTTGTTGCGGCTCATAGGCTGCTGGGAAATTCTCTGCCGCAGCCACCCTCCCAGAGCGCACCTCCTGGGCATCTTCCATGGAAGCTCCTGGACATGGCCCACCTTCCATGCATCTGGGCAGGCTCCCACAAACGCGCTTGCTGTGTTTTGTCTCAGATTGCCTTTTGACTTTCCACCGCGTACAATCCCACACAGTGGCCTCCCTGCGATGTCTGTCCTCAGCCATCTTGTAAGTGGTTTCTCCTTGGTTCCAGCCTTCACTGAGGCCAGATTCTGTTTTCTGCCTTCAGCATCTAACGTGTGGCCAGTACTCTTTCTTCAAAGGCAGAATGGCTTTGCTCTCATCTGCCAAACAGACACACCTGGGCTCCCTGCAGCTGGCGTGGGGCTGCCTGGGCATCCTGCCAGGCCAGTGTGCCCTCTTTCTAGAGGAGCTTTCCTGCTTCTGGTTTTCAAAGCCTTGAAGCAGCACTGGGGAGGAGACAAGGAGGGCCAGGCTTGAAGTCTCTGGCTGAGTCCCGGCCCTGGCCCTGGCAGGCACGGTGCTGCTGGGGTGGTTCTGTCTCAGAGCCCGGTAGCAGACTGACTAGTGTAGATAGGGAAGGACTGGCTGGACCTCCATCTCAGATCTGTCCCTTGAAAATAGGGTTGGGATGAGACCCCTGAGAGGCTTCATTTTGGGAGACAGTGCAGGAACAGAGCGGGTAGGAGTTGCTGCAGAGACCAGCCCTGTGCTGGAACAGGCTGTGGCTTATCTGCATGAAAACCTGAGGACAGATCCCTGCACCAAGCCCTCTTCTACTTTTAAATTAATAACAATAGTTTCCACGGTTTGAGGGCGCTCACTCTGTGCCAGGTACTTGCCATAATCCTCTGAGGTGGAATCTGTGATTCTCATTCCCATCATACAGGTGAGGAAACTGAGGCTCAGGAGGTTAAAGAACTGGCCCAACACAGAGCCAGGGGGCTGGGCCAGGGCTAGAGCTCGGGCCTCCTAATCTGCTTTGCAAGAAATATTTGTGTTGGAAGCCTGGCTGGGCTTGTTGGAGAAGCGACCTGCAGGTGGGGGTGGGCACCGCAGTTGTCTTTATTTTGGCCCCTCCTGAGTTTGCTGTCTGTCTGCTTGTGCTCTGTTGGGGGGGGCCTTCCCCACCCCCTGCTGTCCCCTGCTGGTCCTGGCCTCCAAGAGCTCCAAGTCCTTCCCTCCACCCTCCCCTTGGCTTAGCTGTGGACTAATCCCTTTTCCCATTAGGTGAGCCAAGACAAGATTAGAGCTTTATTAAAAGGAAATTAAACTAGGAAATAAAAGGATAAACAAACCTCAAATGAGAAAAAATGGCAGCACTGAATAAGATGCGTTGACAGGGCACCACTCTTTATTCTAAAGGGTATCCATTGACCTACATATTAGGGCATGGCTCCCAGCCCTCATCTCTTCTTCCACCCTCGCCAGCTCTGCCGGCCTGTCATGGTCAAGCTGGTCATCGTGGTGGCTTCAGCAAACATATTCTTTGGGGACTTTGATGGTGGCACCATACTCTCCAGTGCTTTGCTCACACCAGGCCCTCCCCTGACTTCTTTCTGAGTCCCGCGTGCAGGATGCTGCCGGCCCAGCCAGTGGCTCCCTGGTGAATGGACCCGCTGAGCTCCCCTACAGGGGAGAAGTTGCACTTCCTATCCTCTGTATTCCACGTCCCAGGGCCCAGGTGGTTCATCCCTTTAGTCTGCCCTCCTTCCATGCCTCGCTTCCACCCTGCTTTCTGCTCCTTCTTTTCCCTCTTGCTGCGACTCCTTCGTGGCCTTTGCTTGCAGTGTTCCTCCTCTCACCCCCACTTCACTCGGCCAACTCCTACTTACTCTTCAGACCTTGTCTTAAATGCCGCTTTCTCAGGGCAGCTTTCCCTAACCTCCCTAAACTGATTTCTCATGGAACCCTGGAGTTCACCTTCATCATAGTGGTGATTAAGTCATTAGATCCTTTGCACCCATCTCGTCTCCCAGACTCTGAGGTCAGTGAAGGCCAGGACCAATGTGCCAGACTCAATGCTGTATCCCCAGACCCTAAAGTGTCTGGCAAATACTACTTACTCATTCATCCATTCGTTTACTCAATCATTCATTCAACAAATAATCCCTGCATGCTTATTCTGTGCTAGGTACCATGCTAGTTGCTAAGGATACAACAGTGAACAAAGCCAAGCGCCTGCTGTCATGGAGCTTGCAGACCAGCCACTCATTCTGTATGTGTTCAATCAGTGATCAACAGGAAGAGGAATGCCCATTCATTCTCATGTATACTTTTAATAATGAGTGTTGCCAGCTATAGACTGGCTGCCTCACATGGAGGTGAGCTCCCCATCACAGGAAATATTCAGTAAGATCCTGAACAAGAAAGAGCCCATTGTCATGATGCTGCAAGTGGAGGCTCCTGAAGGTCCCTCTTACCTCCAGGATTCTCTGGTTCTCTGTAGGACGCCATGGGGTGGCTGCTATTGTGTTTATCTGAGAGCCCAGCAGCAGCACGCAAGGTAGATGTCTTTGTCTTTTCCCGATGCAAGTCAGCAGGCTTCTTTTGAAAACTGGAACTAATCATTTTCATTTTATATAAAATAAGTTTTAATTTAAAAAAAAATGAGGGAAACTATTTTTTTAGGTATACTTTTTTTCAAAGAAAAATGTTCATTTTGGAAAACAGAAAGACTGAAAGGAAAAGTAGGATATTAATTCCTCTATTCAAAGGTAACTATTGTAAACACTTAACAATGGCCTTTTTTGATGAATATATAACAATACACATTTTAAAAAATGAGATCACATCTTCTATCTTGTTCCTTTCACTTAAAAGAGTGTGAGCACTTTTTACTTTGCTAAATATTGTCTCAAAATAAGAAACAATATTTCTTATTGTGTGCCATTTCCATATATATGTTATCTGTTGATATGATATAGCACCCCAAAAGTTAGCAGCTTAACAATAATCACGATCTTGCCTGATTTCTGTGGGTCAGGAATATGAGAGTGGCTTGGTTGGACGTTTCTGGTGTGGGGTCTGTGGTCTGGGCTGTAGTCAGATGTTGACGGGGGCTGCCATCATCTGAAGACTGGATTGGAGCTTTCAAGGTGGTGCCCTCACATGGTTACCGGGTTCATGCTTTTCCACGTGGCCTTTCCACTAGACTGCTTGAGTATCCTTACAACATGGTGGCTGGCTTCCCTAAGTGAATGGTCTGAGAGAAAGAGGCAGTTGGAGGCTGTGCCTTTTCTATGACTTGGTCTCCAAAGCCACATGCTGTCACTTGAGTGGTATTCTATTGGTTGCGCAGGTCAGCCTATTCTGTTTTGGGAGCGTGTGTACATGACGTATGAGTACAAGGAGATGAAGTTTATTTGGAGCCACCTCAGAGGCTGACTGCTGTGTATCATCTTTCCGCAATAATTGCTTCTTCACCAGTCCCCTGTTGTTGGGCATTTATATCGTTTCCACTGTTTCACTCTCATAGGGAATGTACATTCCTGAAAGCCTTAGGTACTTGATGTGGGACAAGTGCCTGATGTACATTTGAATTTACTTAGCCCAATCAGAATTTCAAAGTTACAACTTAGGAGCAGAGTCATTTTGGAGCTGTACCCAAGGCTGCCTCCCATTTGGACCATTCCCTTTAAGCATTTTCACAGACCATCTCCTTAGGGCATGGTCATCATGGTTCAGTGAGTAAGCAGGGTCCAGCAGGAAACAAAATTCAACTCAGAGACTCTCATGAAGGCTCCACTTATAAAGACCTGAGCACGGGGCCGGGCGTGGTGGCTCACGCCGGTAATCCCAGTACTTTGTGACGTTGAGGCGGGTGGATCATTTGAGGTCAGGAGATTGAGACCAGCCTTACCAACATGGAGAAACCCCGTCTCTACTAAGAAAAGCAAAACAAACAAAAAAAATAGCCAGATGTAGTGGTGTGTGCCTGTAGTCCCAGCTACTTGGGAGGCTGAGACAGGAGAATCATTTGAACATGGGAGGCGGAGGTTGCAGTGAGCCAGGATCACACCACTGCACTCCAACCTGGATGACAGAGCAAGACTCTCAAACAAACAAAAGGATCTGAGCAGGGACTAGCAAACCAACAAGATTTGAGGCACCCTAAGCCTGGCAACAGAGATGAGCCATTGCCACCCTGAAGCCTGAGGAGTAGGGGTGACAGCTGCCTGAGCTGCAGTGGAAAATACACCCTTACTCCAATTAACCTCCCCTTCCTCCCTCTCTTCCTTTCTGTCCTCTTGCTGGTACCTTCTGTTGGCCAAATTGGAACAGAGGTCAGCCAGCAGCCAGCATGGAGCTCCACTGATGTAGGATGGGAGTCACCTCGGGGGCAGGGGGAGGCAGAGCAGAGAGCTTTGGGGAATGGAGGGGCTGGGGGTGGGAAAATAAGGGAATGGGAAAGCCAACGCACTCAGTCAATATTCTTGGAACATCATTAAGACACAGAACGATGTACCGGAACAGAGGTAACTAGCCCCTGCCCTGTTGTAGATGTGAAGTAATTTTATTATTAATAATAATCTTAACAGCAATATTAGCTTTCCTGTGTTAAGTCTTTTTCATGTACAGGGCATTGTATTACATTACAGGGCATTTAACACATGCAATTTCTAATCTTTATAGCCAATCTGTTAGGTACATGTTGTTATGAGTCTCTTTCAGGCAAGGAAAAATGAGTTTGGAAAGGCTCAGTATCTGCCTGGGGTCACAAAATTTGTAGTCGAGCTAGGATTCAACTCAGGTCTGTTTTAATCTAAACTCCAAGTGCTTCTGTCTAAAAGCAGTCTAGACCAACCTAAGAGGGGAGTGGGCGAACTAGTGTGGTTTCTGTAAGAAGCCTTCAA
Organism: Cacajao melanocephalus; assembly: GCA_963573385.1. Classification (NCBI taxonomy): domain Eukaryota; kingdom Metazoa; phylum Chordata; class Mammalia; order Primates; family Pitheciidae; genus Cacajao; species Cacajao melanocephalus. Next base: position 98,204 of record CAUYLG010072423.1, on the reverse strand, counting down.
TGGCTTCTTCCACAGTAGAGCAATCATTTTAAAAAGAAGAAGGAAGGGGAGAAAATCTTTAGCATGCCAACTCATCTGAACAATTGCCCAGGAGTCAGAGTACAGTGTGTTTGGCAAATTATGAGTTTTATGTCAGTGCATATAAAGTAGGCAGGAAGTGAGAAAAAGATCCCTTGAAATAATGGAATGGGGAATGCGGCACTTGGCATGGTGAGCTCACATAATACAGGTAACCTTGGAGATCTCAGTAAATTCTTGTGCAGAGACTGCCGCTGATGGACAAGCCACACTGGCATCCATCAGTGCCCCCGGTGGCCCTGAAAACAGTGCCCTGGCAGCCCTGGGTACCCAAAGGGCACTCCATCAATTACTTGGTTTTAGAAGAAAATTTCCCCCACAGTGCAGATGGATGGATGTGAGAAGGCTTGGCAGAAGTCACAGAGGGCGGGAGAGAGGAGAGAGTTGCAACAGAATGACATTACTTTACACTCGGTATTTTGCAATAATGAAAATGACCCACTCTGTCTTCAGCACTGGACATGTAGTAAAAAATTTAGGACCTTCTCTGGTTTGTTTTTGGCTACATCCTTGGGATGCTTCCTGAAATGGAGGCGTCGACTTGATGACATTGTGCTGGGGAGGTCACGGGTGGAGGATGGGCTGGAGAGTGGCCAAGAGCTCATAGTCTCCAAAGACTTTGGCCCAACTCTTGAGTCAGGCTCTCCTTCAGCTGAAGCCGGAACCTGATGGGTTTGGGGAATTTGTTTTGAGTTTGTCTACTAGGTAGAGAATTATTTATACTTCAGAACTCTGCATGCCATGATTGAAATACCTCATCAACCCTGAGAGGCTCAGATGCTTACCAAGTTAATCTCACTGATTAGAACCTATGTGTGTGAGAGGAGTCTCTGGAAGGGTCACCAGAACGCTCTGCTTTCTCACTTTGGAGGGTGGGCACAGTGTGAGGGGGAGGGGGACACAGGAGGGAGGAAATGGTGGTGGGGGTGGGCAGCCCATGAGTTCACAAAGTCTCCAGGGCCCTAAAAAGGTGACCCCACACCCATCCAAGGCTTTTCCAGCCAATGGACAATTCCACATGGGCTGGAATGGGAAATGGGATTTGATCTGAGCCTAAAACCTGAGAGACACAATAGTGCGTGGTGGACTTTGACCCAGGGTCCTGCACATAGCAGGTGCTTCCTTAGCCAGCATTCCTGAGAACCTTGCCAGTGGGGGAGGTTAGGAATGGGGACATGGGAGCCACGGGGCCTGGGTTTGCACCCTGCCCTCTGTGATCCTGGGCAAGTCACAGACAATAATTACCTGCCTTCATGAGGTTGCTGCAAGTGTTAAATGCTTTAATACTTGTGAAGAGCCTAGCACATAGTATTTATTAGTCGTTATTGTTATTTTTCATTTTTAGCCCCATTTTCAAATAGCCAAGCCAACTTTTGATACCCAGACTTTCTCAAGACCCCCAGTCTGGTGGCCCAACTGCCAATTCATCTCCTGGTTCAAAGCCATCCAGCACATCAGCATCAGATTAATTTCTAAATTAACCTAAAGCTTTGTGTTCATTGCTTGTTTGCATTAAAAAATTAATACCAGATGTAAGAGACCTGATTTGCAATTTGGCACTGGTTCACGTGAAGACGATCTGTGGGTTCTCCCTGAAAAAGTTAATGTGAGCCAAGAATGTGACACTCTGGTTTGTTTCTTTGGAAGTGGAAGCTGTTTGGATGCATATCATGTAATTAACACGTATTGAACACCGACTCTGTTTGAGGCACTGTGCTGTTCCTCACTGCACCCCACAGCAGTGTTCCCCACCACTACCCTGCACTGTTTTTCAGGAGAAAAACACTTTAAATAAAATATTACCTTGGAACCCTGGCCAAGAGGATTGGGGTGGGAGTGGGAGAAGCCCAGATCTCTCTTACTCAGCCTCTCCTTGACCCTGGGGGCCAGTCCTGTTGAGGATTCTCCGGCGTTGGCCCCTGGTCACTCCTTCCTTGTGCCTTGAGAAGAACTGACCAGAAGTGACCCACCCAAGGCCATTCTAGAAAGTTCTAAGGAAACAAAACCAGAGCCTGACTCCCAGCCCAGCACCCTTTTTTCTTTTCTTGCTTTTTATCGCTCTTTGCCTGTAATTGTAAAAAATGCCTCCTACTTTCTACTGCCTCTTGATTTCTCCCCATCCCAGCTCTTGCTAAGCTGGCTTATGTTCTTATGCATGGATGTTGCTCTGAGAAGCTCCCAATGGATGCATTTGGGAAGATCCCCTTGTAGGGTGCCCCAATCTCACCTCATCTAATAGAGTTAACATTTCATTCTCACTCTTTCTGTGCATGAGCATGGCTCCTGATTCCTGCACTTCCTAGCTAGGTGATGGTAGACAAGGAAGGCACTTTTCCTGAGCCTGGGTTTCTTTATCTGTGGAGCAGAGATAATTATGCCCACTTAGCAGGCTTGAGAGGCACAAAGGAGGTGGCTCATGCCACTGTCCCTAATGCAGCCCCCCTCCATGCCACACTCCATCCTTCCCACCCACCCCCAGCTCTTAGAGATGCAGGAAAAATGTAAAGATTTTTTTGGTGTTGTTTAACAGTCATTTACATTTTCAGTGTAATCAAACTTGTAGTTTGATTTAGATGAAAAAAATAACTGCCAAATAAACTAAAAATGGCACGGGCAATGACGGTAATTGTCAGCAGAGGGATAATTGATCTAATTACACAAGGGAAAGCAGCTCCCCGAAGAGCTGAGCCTGTGGGCTCCTGCAGGCAGCAGCTCAGGCCATGTCCCAGGTCTTGAGTGGCTACAGGAAGATGGGAAGGTTCAAGACTAGGTGAGGGGGCAGTCCGGGGAGCGGCATGTCTTCAGGGGGAAATTGTTCCAATTCGCCTGCAAATCATCACTGATGCGTATTTTGCTAGGCTTCCTCTGGAGAACAGAGCTCACATTTGGGATGGTTTCGATGGTATTTTATGACAGCTGTATTTACTGTTTGCCCAGCCATGATGGGGAAACTGGTACATTCCCAAGGCCCAAGACAGGGGACGTGATTTACAAACCCAGGCCAGGAGGGGTCACCCTGTTCATCTTGGTCCCAGGAAGACCCGAAGCCCCAATGGGGCTCCCGGGTTGAAATGGAGCTGCTAAGGGATGAGTCTTGTTGGTGTCTATCCTGAGCTCTGTTTGCCTCCGGAAGCTGGCCCAAGGGGCCAGTGGCTTTGCTCAGGACAGCCTCGTCCTGGCCAGCGAAGAGGGAGGCTGCCCTGCCTGGTCTCTGCTCCCCACACACTCCCTATACACATTGTAGTCAAACTGCCTCGCCTTGGGCCTAATGATCACTTGTTCCATCTAGGGAGGCAGTGACCGGTTTTTAAAAAGTTGTGGTAAAAAAACACATAGCCTAAAATGTGCCACCGACACCATTTTTGAGTATACAGTTCTGTAGAGTTCAGTCCATTCATGCTGTGTGCAAAAGATCTCCAGAGCCGCTTCATCTTGCAACATGGAAACGCTATACCCTCTGAACACTACCTCCCCATTTACCTGACCCCCGCCCAGCCCTTCGTAACCACCATTCTACTTTCTGTTTCTATGAGTTTGATGATTTTAGATACCTCATGTAAGTGGAATTATACAATGTCTGTCCTTTTGTGACTGGCTTATTCCCCTTAACCTAATGTTCTCAGGTTCCTCCTTGTCGTAATATGGTAGGATTTCCGTCTTTGTAAGGTTGGATGATATTCCACTGGATGTATACACTGCATTTTCATTATCCATTCATCTGTTCGTAGACATTTTGGTTGCTTCCACCAGAGTTCACCCTTCTTTAACAAATGCTGAGTACCTACTATGTGGTAGACGGTACCCCCTTATCTTCGTGCTAAAATGTATGCTCATGGGAGGGGCAGTATGAGTGAATCCAAGTACCTGAGAGGAAGGTAAACAAACACCATCTCCCATTGAGTGAAAACTAAATGTGGACCACCATCATAGCGACCCCATGATGCAACAGCCCATGTTTATTGGGTCTTTACCACATGCCTGACACTGTCTGTACTTGTGCCTCCATCTTATGTGATCTCATTCAATCATTAACAACTCCATATGCAGAAACCTTCCCCATCAATTTAACATTATCTCCAGTGAGGAACGGAAGCTCCAGGATGTTAAGTGACCTGCCCGAGATCAAGTAGCAGGTAGTGACAGAACCAGGATTCAGACCCTGGCAATCTGGCTCTGGGCCGCAATTCCTGAACCGCAGATGTGTAGTTAGACGAAAAACCTCAGATGGCTGCTGTCCTTCTATTTCAGTGCCATTTCACCTGCAGGGGGCCAAGATGCTTTTCCCAGGGTAATGGAACGTCCCCCACCCCACCTCTGCCCCGTGGTCTGGAGCAAGTCATAGACATGTGGTTGGTTTCCCAGTTGCAGAATGTAATGGAACCCTGTATGAATGCCAGGCATTTATTTATTTATTTATTTATGGGATGGAGTCTTACTCTGTCACCCAGGCTGGAGTGCAATGGCGTGATCTCGGCTCACTGCAACCTCTACCTCCTGATTTCAAGTGATTCTCCTGCCTCAGCCTTCTGAGTAGCTGGGATGTCAGGCAAGCGCCATTATACCTGGCTGATTTTTGTATTTTTAGTAGAGATGGGGTTTCACGATGGTCAGGCTGGTCTCAAACTCCTGACCTCATGACCCGCCCACCTCGGCCTCCCAAAGTGCTGGGATTACAGGCATGAGCCACTGTGCCCAGCTGGGTGTCAGGCTTATGAAGGTCATCCCACAAGTATTTATATACCTACACCTCCTGTGTGGTAGGTGCCAGGGATGCAGAGGTGATGCAGAAGGCAAGGCCCTGCCCTCAGCGAGGGGAGCTTTTGGAATACAAGGCTGGGAAGGTCAGGGGAGGGAGCTCCGAGGCTACCTACAGTCACTGGAGTCTTGGACAAATAAGCCCCAGTGTTCAGAATTATCTAAGCTGACCCCAGCACTTGGTGGAGCCCAAAAACTTTTCCACTAGCTCCTCCCTGGACAGTTTTATAAGAAGATGTAAGGCTGAGAGTGTGAGAAGCTGCTTGATTGTCTCAGCAGGAAGATGATGACAGCAATAGAAAGACACCCACAGATACGGTGGGAAGTGACCAAGGACAAGGAAACATGGGGGAGGGCGGTACAGTGAGGATAAGGCAGTGTGCGCTGGGTGCTCACTCCCGGGGTCCCTGGATTCCCCATGGGGATTACGCAGCACAGAGTGAGAGCCCAGAGGAGTCCGCCTGGCGGGGAAGCTTCCTTTGCCCTATGCGGGGTGATATCCCCCATGCCATCCCTGCCCTCTGCCCAGTGCTCCAGAGACTGTGGCCTGTCCACTTACCCGGAGCAAGGAACTGGTACCTGCTAACCCCAGCTTGTAGCTGAGGCTGGGTGCTCAAGGTCACATTCAGACAGATGCCAGCCTCTAGCCTCCCCACAGAAGTGAACTGAGATAACCATGAGCCCCTCCACCCCTGCTTTCTATTTATTTCCACTGCCAACTTCCCCCAGCTATGGAAGTCATCATCAGGCCACTACTCCCTCCCCTGCATCTCCAAACCAGGAGTGGTCATAGTGTCTGCATTATAAGGACTGAATGAAATAAACTTGAAGCATCTGGTCCTGTGCCTGCTCTTTAAGGAACATACATTTAGCCCTCCTTTCTCTCGTCCTTTGGCTATTTGCATGTGTGTCTTGGATCTCTATCTGTCTGTGTCTCTCTCATCTCTTCATGGAATTCTGGGAAACGCTCAGAAAGTGGGGGTTGGTGAGGGCACATTTATGCCCAATAATAGTTGATGGAAATGGCAGAGGTTTTTGTCAAGTTGATGGGGAAGGTTTCTGCATGCCTTGCTTTTGGTGGAAGGGTGAACAACTTTGCAGAGCCCAGAGCAGGCTTCCAGCTGCTCAGTACAAATCCCCCGACCTTCGTGCTGGAGCTGTGGGCAGGTATTTTCCACTTCATAGCATTTCTTTTAATTCTTTCCTGATTGATGTATGAGATGCCAGTGTGAAGGCAGCTCTGCCCCTCCAGCCTCAGCAGGATGGCTAGGGATGGATTCCACCCCCTGCTCTCACTCCCCCCAACACCCCTTTATCTTGGAGCCCGGGGTTTCTCAACAAAGGTTTGAGGAATGTGACTTTTGTTTTGGGAGTGGGAGCCCTCAGGAGGTGGAGAAGGTGTGTGGGAAGTAAGGGACAGCCTCCTTGCTTTTCCTGGCCAGAGTTCACTAGCAAAAGCAGGGCTGCCTTGCCCCACTCCTTGTTGATCAGAAAGATATACCAGAGGGTCAGTTTCACAGAGAAACTGTGTTACGTGCAATGGGTAAGAGATTGGGTAAAGGGAGTGGAAATGTAATCATTTCGAACCTAAGGAGTATATTTGAGTTAAAAAGTCCCAGAGTATAAAAGGCGTGCTGTGCTCATGTATTAAACCAGGATGGGCCCATTCAGGTATAAGTGACAGAGAGCTCTTCTGCCCTCCTCCCTGTATAGTCGCTTATGTAAATTCAGGGTTTTTTTCTCTCTTGTCGCAAGAAGTCAAAGTTGGAGTTACTCTTTTAAGTCAGCAGCTCAAAAATGGCAGAGCTGAAGTCTGATTTTCTTAGTTTTTTCCTTCTGGTTGCAAAATAGCTGCTGTAGTGCCAACCATCATGTCTAGATTCCAGGCAGCAGAAAGAAGGAAGGTATGCAAGACAAAAGGGGCAGTTCCTAGACCTAGAAAGCAAGACTTTCTAAGCAAACCTTAAAAGATTTCTGGTTAAAATTCATTAGATAGAACTATGTCAGTTGGCCACTAGTACGGAGATTTGGAAATTTAGTGTCCATCTCGAAATAAATCAAACAGATGGGCAAGGAACAGAGATAAGACTAGATGCTAGGTAGGTAGTTAGCAACCCTGCTGTAGCACTTCTTTTGGATTAAATTAAAGTCTAGCCCCATATCTCCCCTCCACCCACTCTTCCTCTTTTTTTTCTCATTCATTTTCTATCTTTTTTCCAAATATGCATCAGGCTCCGTATTGCTGAGGCGGAGTGGTCAGTCTGGAATTAGGTCTTGGGTCTGTCTTCACAGACTAAAGATAGTGCCTTGACCTGAGCACAGTACACAGGCTTAGACTCAGGAGGCCACAGTCACTTTGCATAGATCCCGCCTTATCATCTCACGTCATCTCCCATGAAGCCAACCATGGCGTGCTGGTGGAGGTGGAGCTCAGGGCGGACGTGGTGACCCTTCATTGGCCTCTGTGGATTTGCACTGCAGGACATTCCCAGCCCTGGACTCACTGTGACTGGTCTCACTAACGCACAAGTAGTCCCCGCCAGCCTTGCTCACGGGATGTTGGGATATTGTCCTCAGCCAGTGAGATACAGATACACACTCACAAATCATCTTCACCACCACAGGGGGGTAGCTGGTTTAAAGCCGGAGACAGTGGAGGAGAAAGGAAGATCAAATCCTTGTTTTGTTTATTGCTATTTACTGCCTTTCTGTTCAACAAGCTTTTATTGCATCCTCTAGGTGTTAAGACCACAGAGGTGATAAGCCCAGGTCCCTACCTCTAGTTCACACTTGAGAAGTTTCATGTTTCTAATCCAAGGTGTTCCTTACAAAGGGACAGCATGCTGGGAAAGCCCTTCAGGCATTGCCTAATCAAACTTCATCTTTTTTTTTTTAATTGATGTAGAAAGTGTGGGGCAGGGAAATTGAGTCGCTTAAGGGCAGAAAAATTGTTAAGCAGTGGAGCCCGGCCTTAGCTCCGGGCTGTCAGCCCAAGCCCATGCTGCCATCCCAGTTTGTTTTTTCCCTTACCTAACAGTCAGGTGGAATCATCTTCCCTGGTCTAGCAAGCATCTTTAATTCACTATTTGCATGTCTTTCTCATCTCCGGGAGCAAAACAAAAAGAGTAAACTTGAAAGGATTTCATATCCTTCACCCTCAATGACCATTTACGCACATTTTAAGTTACTGTCAGCGATTTGTGTTTTAAAATACAAGCCTTGCTATGTTTAGCTGATTCTCCTGGGTGAGAGACATGATTGATTAGAAACTTAAACAGCCGTTCGCGGAGGGATGTGTAAGTCTTTCAGGATCACGCCTCTCGTATAGCCACTGTTGGGAATGGAGAATTGATCTGACAGCCACAGTCCTTCTTTCTTCCCCAGCAGATGAAAAAAAAAGTCCCTCGAGATCATTTGCAGGCCAGCCCCGCTGCCATGTTTCTTCTATGAGGAGCACGGGAGAAATAATGCACTTTGCATTTCACAGCTTGGAGAATTAGTGGTAGTTGTTTCAGATTGCTGGAATTTTGGAAGGATTTTCTTTGTACTATTCCAAGTGCCCCATGTGTTTGAATAAACAGGTGATGGTGGCGCTGGCTACCTGGACAGCTTCTGCCGCCTTCACCCTCTAGACTCCGATGGCTGGACTTGCATTCTTGAGGGTCCCCGGGCTCCAGTGTGGGAACACAGGGAGAACCTTGCTCAATAAGCATCTGTGTCTGCCTTGGCTCAAGCTGGAGCAGGGTGTCCAAGACAGCCTGGACCCAAATAAAGACATGCTTTATTTCCCCTTCAGTTGACGGAGGGGGATTTTGAAGGTAGCAGGGGAAACAGAGTGAGCAGTGTTCAGGGACGCAGCCCACCTTCCTGGGTATTTTTCCACTGCGACAGACCCACCGAGGCCAGCCAGCCAAGGAGACTTGGATTTTTACAAGCGTGCTGTGTGGACCTGGAGGGGGCGGGGGCCAGCTTACAGCCCCCTATGCCGCCCCTCTACCTGCAGCGCCTCTTGGTAAGGAGATGATGTGGGATGAGCGTCTGCTAGCATCGCAGTGACAAAGTACCAGAGGCCGAGGGGCTTGAACGACAATTTATTTTCTCACACTTCTGGAGACTGGAAGTCTAAGATCAAGGTGTGGGCAGGGTCAGTTTCTTCTCGGGCTGTGAGAGAAGGGGCTGTCCCAGCCCTGTCTCCTTGGCTGGTAGATGGCACCTTCATGTTCACACAACAGTCTCCTTGTGTCTCTTTGCAAATTTCCCCCCTTGTAATGATACCAGACAGATTAGATTGGGACCCCAGCCAGAGGACCTCATTTTAACTTGATCACTTCTACACAGACACTATCTCCAAATAAGGGTTCCGTGTGAAGTACTGAGGGTTAGGACCTCAGCGTGTGCATTTTGGAGAGACACAGTTAATTCATGACAGCGTGTCCCTTACATTCCGTGTTGTTTGTCTGGAGAGGGGTAGGCAGCCTTGCGGACCGTAACCCTGGCACTTCCCAGTGCCTTGAGTATTGGCTTTTCTCCCACTTTCTACTTCCATTCTCTTCCTCCCAGACTCACTTGTCCAGCGCCCCCACTCCACCCGCCGCATCTGTACCCTGTTCACTCCATCACAATAACTACTCCTTATTGGTTGTTCCTTAGGTGCCAAGCAAAGTGCTAGGCATTTTACTTTTATTAACTCTTATAATGCTCAAGATGGCCCTTGAAATAGGCTCTATTGCTATTCTCATTGTACAGACAAGAGAACTGAGGCACAGAGAGATTTAGTAACTTGCCCAAGGGCACACAGCTAATAACTGCTGAAGCTGGGATTTGAACTCAGGCAGTCTGGTTGCAGAGGATACTTTATAAACCACTTCTACTTCACTTAATAGATGTAATTAATGTTCCACTTGAAGCCCTTCACGTCTTGCCAAGGGTTCCCAAAACATTCTCTCACTTGATCTCCATCAAAAAAGAGCAACATTGGAGGGGCTCAGAAGGAATGTGTTCTAACCTGGGATCTGTCTCAGTCCGTGCTCAAGAACTGGGATGATGCCGTGGATAAGAGTACAGCTCTGTGTTCTGCGTCGCAGGCTCTGCATTGACTAGCTATGCGACTTTGGGCAAGTGATGTAGCCTTTCTGTAACTCACTTTCCTCATCTGCAAAGTGGGGGTGACTGTCTCTTAGGGTTGTTTACGGAGGATTCCTTGAGGGGCTGGCACATGATAACTGCTCAAGACATATGATCATTGGTGGTAATATTATTTCTCCGTATCTCTAAGAGCCTCTGGGATCTAAGACGCATCGCTGCCCGATCCGCCATCCCCACAGTGCAGACCTGAGCTGCCCATGGTGGTGGCCCTGAGCTCCAAATGGCTGCTGGGCACTTGCAATGTGACGAGTGTGAGTTACGATGTGCTGTAAGGGTTAAATACATGCCATATTTTGAAGAGTAAGTACCAAAATAGAACATGAATGATCTCACGAATAATTATTATATTGATTTTATGTTGAAATGAAAATGTTTTCGATATGTTGGGTTAAATAAAGATCTATTATTAAAATTTATTTTGGCCAGGCACAGTGGTTCATGCCCGTAATTCCAGTGCTTTGGGAGGCCAAGGCAGGATTGCTTGAGGCCAGAAGTTCAAGACCAGTCTGGGCAACACAGTGAGATCCCCATCTCTACAAATAATTTTTTAAAATTAGCTGGGTGTGGTGGTGTGCACCTCTAGTCCTAGCCACTTGGGAGGCTGAGGTGGGAGGATCACTTGAGCCTAAGAGTTCAAGGTTACAGTGAGCTATGATGGTGCTGCTGCATGCCAGCCTGGGCCACGGAGTGAGACCCTGTCTCTAAAAGAAAACAAGTTAATTTCTTTCTTTTACTTTTGTAAATTGTGGCTACTGGAAAGCTTAAAATCAGATATGCAGCTCACATTATACTTCTGTTGGACTGTACTGGGCTAGACTAGAAAAGAGAAGCTCCAGGGACCACCTCTGTTTTGCTTATCACTGTATCCCAGCACCTAGCCCAGATTCCAGCCTTACAGTAGATGCTCAGAAAATACTTGTTGATGCTGTTTTGATTGTACAGATGCTCTGTTCTTAGCCCCAGAAAGGTGTTCTGGGCACCAAGCCAGGGCCAGAGGAAAGTCCTTGGTTCCCAAACTCAGGAAAAGCCTTGCTGCCTGGGTTTTTGAGCTCCCTGGGTCTCTGCGGCATTGCCATTGCTCATGGGCTCGGCACAGGTGGGCCCCCAGCTGAATGGCTGGGTTTGATGGCCAGGCCACCGCCTTGCTCTTCAGCCCAAGGGAAAACATGGCTATGGTCGTTTCTTCTATTTTCAGCACGTTAGAGAAACCAACTTTGTACAGAGAACATGAAAGCTCATTTCATCGGCCAGAGGAGGCCCGTGAAAGAGAACACTGTGCACAAACGGCAGGAGAGAAAGACCCGAAGGAAATTTCCATCCCGGCTGAGGTCCTCTTCTGGACTTGGCTGCTCACAGGAGCCTTGTGAAGATAGAAGTGTACTTCTTCTATCCGCGGCCCTTTTTCACATCCACTTCTTCTCACAAGAAAACCCCAATCCCAGCTCTTGGAAGGGGGTGTGCATCTGCCATTCCTCTTTGACCTTACATTTTATGAAAACTGAGTCTAGCTCCAGCTGCGAGCTTGATCAATCCCAAGATTTGAGGTCACTGGGTAGAGCATCTCAGGGAAAGAATTACAATTAAAGAACGCTGGAGTTAAAAGGGGTCTTAGGGCTGGGTACAGTGGCTCACGCCTGTAATCCCAGCACTTTGGGAGGCCAAGGCGGGTGGATCGTGAGGTCAAGAGATCGAGACCATCCTGACCAACATGGTGAAACCCCATCTCTACTAAAAAATACAAAAATTAGCTGGGCCTGGTGGTACGCACTTATAATCCCAGCTACTCAGGAGGCTGAGGCAAAATAATCACTTGAACTGGGAGGTGGAGGTTGCAGTGAACCGAGATTGTGCCACTGCACTGCAGCTTGGTGTCAGAGCAAGACTCCATCTCAAAAAAAAAAAAAAAAAAAAACCAAAAAAAAAAACGGGGGTGGTCTTAGTCCAAACTACTTACATTTTGGGTATCTATGGTTCTTATCCTTCTGCGACATCTCTGCTACTATTGAAGGCTCAGCATGCAAGAGAAAGGAGACATGAGCCTAGATGTCCACATGCTCTGTTTGATCCACTCTGTGCACTTCCAGACTGCCATGAGCCTCGGAAGGGTGATGGAGCTGAATCTATGTGAACAGCGATTCACCTAGCCCCAATCCTGACATGGCTACGCCTGAGTCCTGTGTCTCTGAGCAAGTGACAACTTCTCTGAGACTCAGTTTCCTCATCCATAAAAATGGAAGGAGTAGCTCTTGCCTCATTTGCCAGTGGGGTTAAATGAGACAGTATATAAAGAGCAGCAAACAGGCCAGGCACAGTGTCTCATGCCGGTAATCCCAGCACTTTGGAAGGGCGAGGCGGGTGGATCGCTGGAGATGACATGTGTTTCCACCTCCTTAAGCCCAGGAGTTCAAGACCAGCCTGGGCAATATGATGAAACCCCATCTCTACAAATAATAATAATAATGAAAAAAAATTAGCTGGGCGTAGTGGTATGCGCTTGTAGTCCCAGCAGCTCGGGAGGCTGAGGTGAGAAGATCACTTCAGCCTGGGAGGTTGAGGCGAGCTGTGAGTGAGCTGTGATGGCATGTCTGAACTCTAGCCTGGGTGACAGAGTGCAGTGGCACCATCACTGCACATAAAAAAAGAAAGCAGCAAACAGTGCCCAGCAAGTGGTAGGCATTTAGGAAGCATGAGGACCCTTCTCTCCTGGGTCCTGAGTGTTAGCTTTTCTGTCTTGCCCTCCTCTGCCTCCCGGTACACAGCAGTAGAGATTAAGGTGCTCCTCTCTTTGATTGGGACAGAGGATGCCTGATTTTCTAGCAGCCACATGATTTTCACCCCAATTTAACCAGACCCAGTGATGGGGTCTCTTCCCTGGCAAATACAAAATTTGGATAAAGTATTCTGGAAGTTGGAGGTTACTCGTGTTTCTGCCTCCTTGCTTTTCAGAAAACACCTGTTCTTTCTATTTGTGTCAGGATTAGAACATGGAATCTTGGCAAAAAGAAGATGTTACTTTTAATTAAACATCCTGAGCCTTGTTTCTCAGTCTGAGATGAGTCAGTGAGCTCCATCTGGGTGGAGGTGAAGGAGAACAGGAAGTCATTTTTAATAGAAATATAAGCTCAGATGGTCACAAGATTCAAGTCAAGGATCCACATCTGTAACAAGGCACCTGGCACATAGTAGGGTCTCAGTGTATGTTACTTTCTTGTCCTTGATGTCACACCTGAAACAGGTCATCGAGCAGAAACGAGCTGTGAGTCCAAGATCTGGGTTTGAGTGTCAGCACTCCCTCTCATTAGCTGTGTCCCCAAGCCATTTAACATCTCTGAGCTCCAGGTTTCTCATCTTAAAAGCTGGAAATAATTGCAACTCTAGACCTACTTTGTTGGGTGGTTGTAAGGCTTAAATCATTCAATGAAAGGGCTTTGTAATTGGCAGAACTCCACGGAATGGTAGTTCCGCCTCCTTATCATTGTGGTTGGTGATAATTGTGTATCTTTTTCATTTGACTTGGGCAAATATTAGTCAATTCCCAGTCATGACCCAAACTAGATATTTTTCAGATGATGCGATTTTTAGGCCATTTCCTAACTCTTGCAATCAAATATGGATCACGTTTGCTTTCTGGAGTCAGAAATTCAGGTTTCTTCCATCCTTTATTCCTTTTTACCTGATGTGTAATTCCCAGGTCACCAAGGTACCAGATGGGAGATCAGGACCTCTTTTGAGAAGAATGAAAAAGCTCATTGAGAAACTGCTGATATGGAATGTTTATTTAATTTCAGAGGAGGAGGGTCTGTTTTTGTTTTTTAGGTGTAATGCAAGTAGGGTTTATTGCTGTTTGAGCTTTTAATTGGCTTACTAATATTTTTTATAGCTTCTTATTTTAATGTTTACAGGTCCCCAGATGCTGAGATTTACTGACATCCATGCAGGGATTGATACATGATTTAGTTGAAATAGCAAAACTGGAGGCATTGTATGAATTAGAAATTGTGCTATGGAGCCCACTCAGGTGCCACTAATTTATTTCATGTGATTTGGGTTGTACAGCTGTTCCTCACCACAGACAAAGGGAAAACAAACTGCAACTGTTCCCCTAGAAAAACAGGGTGTGCCCGAGGGATTGGGCCAATGACCAGGGAGGATCCAGCAGGCTGGGATCTGTGGGGTCAGGACGGCAAGGCTTCCTTCCAGAGGCCTGGGTGAGCCCTTTCTAATACGCCATCGTCACCTCGGTGCAGTGTCCATCTTGTGACGTTCTACTGAATCTGGGATTTCGCTAGGGTTGATTTCAGTGGGTTTGTTTTGCTAATACTTTTTCTTCTCTGGCATCATCAGGGATTTCTTGCAATTTTTAAACTTTTCTTGTGTGGATGTCAGACAGATACTTGTTTAGTTTAGAAAGTATAGAAAACAAATACAAGTCAAATGAATAAACTAGAAATCACCAGCAAATCCACCACCAAGAGATACTCATTGCCAACAATTTTGATAAATACCTTTCCAGACTTTTTTCTCCGATCTTCATGTTTGTATTTGTTATAGATGGATATTCCTAGCTTACAGTGTTTGGTAACCTGTTTTTCTTCATGTATCATTTTTGAGCAGTTTTTCTCCATAACACTCAACTGCTTTGCTTAGTTAGATTGGTGGTCAAAGGGGGCTCATACAGACCGACCCTAATTTAAAAAAATCTTACCGGAAATGGTTTGCCCAAGTGCACTGTTCCTTTGTAGAGAACTGTGCATTTCTGTCTGGGTTACTTCAATGTCATTTCAAGGGCACTGACATAAGAATTCCCCTCACCCTTTCTTTAACCCATTTAAGGTACTTTATTAACAAGTTCCTAAGGGTGACTTTCTTATTCTTTCTTTCTTTTCTTTCTTTCTTTTTTTCTTTCTTTCTTTCTTTCTTTCTTTCTTTCTTTCTTTCTTTCTTTCTTTCTTTTTCTTCTATCCATCCATCCGTCCATCCATCAATCTATGGAGCAATTAGGCTATGCCAGGCATCGTGTCTGGTGGCAAAGATGTAGATACATAATTTCAGCAGCCCCTGTTCACTAGGGTACCAGTCTCTATCCAGAGCTTGCATCTGCCCCGGACATGAGATAGGGCCTCCATCTTATTTCTTCACCATGGAATTGATCACTTCCAGCATGCTCTCTGGCAGACAGTTCCTCCCTTTACAGTGGAGCATCTCAAGGGTAGGACTGGACATCACCTTTCTTCTATAAACCGCCAAATGCTGACTGTGCTTGTAGCCTGATACTCAGAGACACCACGAGATGAACTGAACTTTAGAACTGAGGGTGAAGCAGTGGCATTTTTAAAAGCTGTTTCTCAGCACAGCTCTTAGATATGTCATCTATCAAAGAAAAACGAGGATGCTAACAAAAACGTTTTTTGATTACTTAAGACTTTATTTTCTAAGTGTGGTCTTTTTAGGTCTTTGAGAGACAGCAAGGCCTTTTTGTTAAGGTTTAGACAGCATTTGCTCTTTCTCTTGGTGTGTTCTAGAGAAGCACGGCTTTATGTAAAAATGTAAGATTTATTTTTGCCAGTAAAATATAACACACAGCCCAGCCCAGCAGCAGCATACATCCTCACTGGATGCCAGCAACAGCCACTGTAAAATGTTACAAGTGCGAACAGCCCCCAGTCCCTCCTCGGACAGGGCATGCTGCACTTTTTCCAGGGAAGTGGGGTTATTTCTTTTTATGGTGCCATTTTGACTTCCTAAGACTGCCATAGATTTATAAGGAAATAATTCCTCCAACAGGCCCAAGTGACATCCTAAAGTTTTACATGAGCCAGTTATGAAATTGCAAGGACTGGTTCATGGAAACACTTCCATGTCACCAACTTAGGCCCATTTATTACATTTATGGAACTTGCTGTGTGTGCTTTTTTTAAAGATACCAAAATATATTTAATAACCCCAACCCCGAGGCAAACCTCGAGGGTTAGTTACAGTAATGAATGTGGCCGACACCCAGGCTATTTAGGAAGAGTCAGTGGCTCCGTGCTCTGCATGAATGCCCCACCTGTGCTAGCAGATCCAGGGTGTTAACCTCCAAACACTTTTACCTTTATCCTCTTCCCACTTTCACCTCTCTAGGTAATCTGGCCACTCTTGGATGAAGAGCAGATGTCTGAGAATAACATTGAGATTTGGGGTCGAAAGGCCTGAATCTGAGCTCTGATTCTACCCCGTTTATTATTCACTGTGTGGTGTTGGTTACGTTACTGTCCTTCTCTGGGCTTATTTCTACATCTATAAAAGGCAAGCATACTAATGACACTCATCTCAGGATTTGGGGGAAAACAGAACTTTGGGAGGAGCAAGGAACAGCATGGAAAAAAAAAAGAAGAAGAGAGTCTAGCCTTAAAACATTTAAAAATGTATCACAGTCCACAAAGTCTTGCTTCAAACTGTGCCATCTGCATGGAGGTAGTTGAGTGTAGCAGTTACAAGCGCAAATCCTGGTGGTCATGCTGTCTGGGTGTGAATCACAGCTGAACCTCTATTTCTTCATCTGTAAACTTAGGATAATAATGATGACTACTCACAGGGTGCTACTGAGTATTAACTTAGTTAATCAACCTAAAGTGCTTTGCACAGCATCAGGTACCTCATGTTCAATAAATATAAGTAGTTGTATTTCTAGTTTTTAACCTTTTATGCCTATTGAAAACCTGAAAACTCTGCATGTAAATTTGAAACAACATGCTTGGAATTTTCTCTGGATGCCGAGCAAATGCCCATGGCTTGTGGGTTTTTTTTCTTTCCCTTTCTTTCTCTCCCTCTTTCTCCCTCTTTTAATCATAGACTAACATGTATAGAATTGAGATTGAACACTTTTTACAAATTGCTACTAATTGCAAGTTCTGTTTGGTAGGGGTTTAAAATATGCTTAATATTCGAAATTATCACAGGTACAGCTTTTCTCTCCCTGTGAAAAACACCTGAACTGTTTCTTTCAACTTTCCAAAACGATTCAACTTTGGATACAACCAAGAATGGACAAATTTGATAAATATTTTTGTTTGTTTTCCAAAATGCAATACAGGAGATCGGGGTTATTTTGAAACGTGGGTAGGCCTTTGAGTTCCCTTTACCTTAAATTCTGCTTTGCCAAAGCAAGATTTTATTAAGATAGGACTATCCTATTTCCTTCCATTGTTCTTGGGACACTGCGTTTTTGCAACTCATTTGCCTCTGTCTGCATGTTGGATTCTAGAGGGTGCGATGATGGAAGAATGAAATGGGATGGAATAATACTGGTGTCCTGCCACATTGGTATTCAGATTCAGTATCCAAGGCTCCACATGCCTGAAATACAGATGTGTTCTGAAATATAATGGATGGCCAACAAATGTTTCTTGATTGAAAAAAGATGGAAGGAAAGGGAAGGGAGAGGAGGAGAAGCTTGGGAAATCCAGTGTGGAACAGTAGGGTTGGGATCAGGGATCTCATCAGAGAGGCGGGGCAAGGTCTGATAACCCCTTTGTTCACTGTTCTCCAGTACCATGTGTGTTGGGGTCTGGAGAGAGCCAGGGCAGACAAGTTGTTGCCTTTGCCATCCCCCAAACTCTGCCCAGGGTAGCTGTCCAGGACTCTGTCTTGGTCACACTCCTGCCAGTGTATGGCGTGGGGCCTGGCAAATAGTAGGTTCCTTTAAAACGCCTGTGGAGTGGAACATTACGGTGGACCTGACAGTTCTTCATGAACAGAGTCATTCATTTTCATTGACAGAACTTGTGTTAAATGAGATGAAGTTATTTTGAGAGGTAAGTGACTCTGACCTTGTCCACAAGAATTATTCAGTTCAGTGAATTTGGTCCAGCAGAGTCTCTGGTTTTTAACAGTCATTTAGCCTGAGCTGTTGACTGCAAACATTTAAGGTTCTTCCGGGTTCTCTCATTAGAAGTTGACAGCATTTTGGCACCACAGCGACCTGCAGGTGTCCTGTCCCCCACCACTCTTCTGGTAATGAGATGTGAAAGTCATCCGGCCTCTGCTCACTTTGTGTTCCAGATTACACCTGAGGCTGTTTAATGTAGCCTTGGTTTTGCTAGATACTGGTCTGGCTCCAGATAAATGTCATTGGATGATGACATATATGTTCCTTAAAACTCCAGTCCTTAGCGTTTCATACCAGTCCTTACCTTGCGTCTCAATCAGGGACCGAATTTTGGCCATCAATTGGGAAGGGGCCAAGTGGAGACAGGGGTTTTAGACGAGTGGCCCTAACTTTTTCATCTACATTTCCATCCAGTGTAGGAGCTGGGACTTCTGCATTCATCCAGGCTCTGCTTTCTGTTTACTTTGTGATCTTAGAGTGAGCCACAAATTCCTCTGGGCCTCAGTTTCCTCATCTGTAAAACAGGCAAGTCATGGACCTACCTCAGGCTAGTTGGGAAGATTGAATGACGTGCTGCCTGTCAGCTTCTTAGCACCACCTAAGGTCTTTCTGGTGACCCTGGTGATTGCAGCTGCACACCAGTGCACCTGGAGAGCTTTCAAACACCTTAGACTCACGGAATCAGAATCTCTGGGGGTGTGGACCCATGCGTTCATGGTTTTTAAAATCCCCAGAGATGATTTGTGCGCCTCGTCAGGATTGAAACCACTAATTCTAAAGGAACTGGACTCATGTGGTCTTGTCTTTAGGAAGGAGACTAGCCAGTGGAGCCAACCCACAGAAGCTGGAGTAAGAATACTTGGGTTCCAACCCCAGTACCAGCCCTGCCTACCCCACTCCAGGTACCCCTGACTGTGTGACCTCGAGCTAATGACTTAACTTCCCTGAAAGTCAGTTCACACACCAAGAAAGTGAGGACAGTATTTCTGAGCACCCCTCATAGGGTCACATAGGGACTAAGATTATCCATACCGAGTCTTATATTAATAAAGTGCCTGCCACAAAGGAAGCCCCGAGGAAGAGGTGAGCACGTGATACGGATTAACACTCTCCAGAACAACCCTGGGTAGTAGATTATGTCATTATCCAGTTTCCGTATGTGGAGCATCTTATAACTCCTCTAAGGTCACGGATGTTAAACCCGCTCCAGAGACATCTTGACAGCACAGAACACACCACATTGGGTCATCAGCTGAGTCGGCTAAAGGACCTATGAGTGCTCCCAGAGCTGCAGCTGACCACACAAATGGGCAACTGAATACAGTCCCCATAAAGCATGTTTATCTTATCTGGGGCTGGGGATTAGCTGTGTTGTGCAGAAGGGAAGAGGCATTTCAGGTCTTTCCAGCTGTCTTGCCTGTGAACATTTATCATCCCCTGGTTCTGACGTTTATTATCCCCCCAGCTGGACAGCACTAATTCATACCAGTCTGTCTGATGGCAGCCGCCCCCATAGCGTATGGGTCATGGCGAAAGAGGGAGAAACCCCAAACTCATGCGATTTGGAGAGAATGAGATTCTGATAGTCAGCCCTCAGCAAACTGTTCTCTTTGGAACTAATGCAGTTGTTTTCCTGTAAAAACACAGAGATGACTCAGGCAACACTGGGTTCCAGAAACGAAGGCCTCCTTGAGAAGCTACTTTAGCCCTGACATTTCTTTCTCCCCATTTCTGTGGGCAAGGAACACAGCCCCCAGGCACCGAGGAAGTCCCCACTCCAGCGCGCTTCAGACGTCCGCACCCCTCCGCCAGCACAAGCTTGCACAATCGCCCGCTGTGTCTCCTGCCAGCCAGCTGGGTGAATGTTCCTGGGCAGCCAGTGCGTGTTTCTTCCCCTCCTCACACCCCCCTCCCCTTCCCCTGCCCCGCCGGCTCCACGCCCTCCTGAATGTTCCATTCTAAACAGCCACAATCAGGAGCCTGTTCTGCACTGGGAAAAAGAGCAGCATGAAGGCTTTTAAACTTGCTGGGTAATTTAAGGTATTTATCGCTATTTGGAGAGCTTTGCTTGTTTTGAATCCATTCCCCCTCCAGCTCTCAGAAATGGTGCAAATGATTTTTTTTTACCCTTGAAAAGGATGCTTCTAGGTCCTTCCAGTGCCCCTGGGCTGGATTCTGAATGCAGGCCTCCAGACTTGGGTGCATTCACTGAGGTATTGTTCATTCATAAACGTTAATTGGGCGTCTCCCTGCTCCAGTCCCACGCTGCGTTTGTAGAGCGCTCCCCGTTTCTGCAGACTGTGTTTCTAACTCATGTCAATCAACAAGATCAGGGAGCCTGGGTTTAGGATCCAGGCTGACCCAAGGTCAGGCTACGCCCTACAAATTAGCTGTGTGACCCTGGGCACAGTTCTCAGCTTCTCCAGAATGTAGTCTTCATCTGTGAAATGGGTATGATGACAGCTCATAGCTTACTTGCTTTAGAGGCCAGTGTGCCCATGTCTGAGTCCCAGCTCTGCCACTTCCTCCTTCTGTGAGCTTGGCTTTTCTGTTTCCTCAGTTGATTTACCTTCAGTCGGGAATTATAGCGATTCCCTCAAAGGGTGGCAAGAGGACTGAGTTGATGCATATCGAATACTTATGCTTGGCACTTAGAAAGTGCTCAACCCAACAAATGTTAGTTAAGAAGAGGTCCTTAATAAATCGCAGTTCCCCCCCACCCCCACACTTTCCCAAACCTTCACCTAAGCCAGCAGCTGGATAGCAGGGGAAGCTTGCCAAGAGAGTCAGGAGAATCTGGACTTGACACCACCTGCTGCAGGGTCTGCTGGCCTCACAGGGAGCGGGAGGAAGGGGTCCACCCTGGCCAGGTGCACTCTGGCCAGAGCAGCCCACAGAGGCCTTGTGGTCTGCCGACTTCCTCAGTCCTCAGGATGCTGACCGGGCTGTAGGAGAGCAAGTCCTCAAAACCAAGCGGCGTCCCCACCTCTCCGAATCCACCAGCAGTCTCTGCCTCTGCACGGCACCTGCAGCAGGGTGGGCCTTCCCGCATTTTCCATTCCACACCCTCCATGTACTGCTTCCATTTCCCCCACCCACCGCCAACGTAGCCTCCTTCATGGACCATATACATATGAGCAAGTGTATGTGTTCACACCCACATACACACATACACATGCACTCACACTCATACACATGCTGGCACACACGTGTGCACGCACACTCCCACACTCGTGCACACTCCCACACACTACACATACACACCCAAACACAAAAATATACTCTCACACATACCCCTGCATACACACACATTATACATATACACCACATATACACACCCACACACACATGCACTCACACTCATACACCTGCACACACGTGCATGCACACTCCCACACGTACACATTCCCACACACAACTACACATACACACCCACACACACAAATAGACTCTCACACATATCCCTGCATGTACATGGTACATTATACATATTATGCATATATACCACATTATACATATACACCACATTATACATATACACCACATATACACACCCACACTCATACACACGCCTGCACACACACATACCTGCACACACATGTGCATGCACACTCCCACACTCGTACACACTCCCACACACTACACATACACACCCACACAAATATACTCTCACACATACCCCTGCATACACACACATTATACATATACACCACATATATACACCCACACACACACATGCACTCACAGTCATACACCTGCACACACATATGCAGGCACACTCCCACACTCATACACACTCCCACACAATGCTACACGTACCCACACATACAAATACTTTCACACATACCCCCTGCATACACACACCAAACATACACACCACATACACACCCCCACACATGCACACACACACCTACACATACACACACAAATATACTCTCACACATACTCCTGCATACACATACATTTACATACACACCACATATACACCACACACACATGCATTTACACTCATACACACACCTGCACACACGTGCACACACACTCCCACTCATACACTCCCACATGCACACCCACCTACACCTACATACATACACACCCACACACAAATATACTCTCACACATACCCCTGCATACACACACACATTATACATACACACCACATACACACACTCCCACACATACCCCACACATACACACACACCCCTATACATACACACCCACACACACAAATATACTCTCTCATACCCCTGCATACACACACACCCCCCACAGATACACACCCACATACACTCCCACACATACCCCTCACACACACACACACACCCCCCATATACATACACCACCACAGGTACACTCTCACACACATATACGCCCACATACACACACACCCACACTTACACACTCCCACACATAACCCCACATACACACACACCTACACATACACCAACACACACACACGTGCACACACACACACTCACACACATACTCTTCCAGCTTTGTGTTTCTGCTTCTGCCTTTTCAGTTGCTTTGATTTCCCACATGTGGATTTCCTGCCCTGCCTTCTGAGGGTGCTGGGCAGGTGAGAAGCCCTAAGATCATGTTCGGAGCTGAAAACAGAATCACCAGATTGGAAGGCTGGAGTTGAGACAGTGGAGAATGGCCAGTTTTAGCTTTTCTCATTAACAGGGGGTGGGAGCAGATGACCTTTTCCTTTTAGCTGACGGCTAGTCTGCCGGCCTTGGGCACGCCCTCCTCCGCGAAGCCTCTCGTGATCTCCAGTCTGATTGGACACGGCTTCTTGCTGTGCCCGTGATCCGAAGCACGGGGTGTGGGGTGGCAGGGAAGAGGGCCGGAGCCAGGCTGCTTGGCTGAAATCTTGGCTCTGTAAATTATTTGGCTTTGCTGTGCCTTCGTTTCCTCATTTGCAGAGTAAGGTCAGTAGTTGCCCTGATTCATAGGGTTGTTGAGAACCTTCGATGAGGTGAGCCACATCAAGTGCTTGGAATGCCTGTCCACCGATCTTACTGTTAACAGCATGATCATTGTTTTGACTGTGGAAGCTCTTAGCACATTGCACTGTGATCGGTCTAAGAAGTCCTGTCGCTTTCCTCACAGATTTCGCAGCAAAGGAGCTAGGACGGTCATCTCAGGCAGCCTAGAGAACGATTGCAGTGTGGGCAAAGCCACTGTTTAAAGTGAGGGGACACTTTAGTTACCCAAGATTCCTTTACTTATAGAAAGGCTCCCTTTAACTTATGATGTGAGTTTTAGACATTTCACCCAATATCTGTCTCTCTCTCTCTCTCTCTCCCCCCACCCCGCCCCCAGCCCTCTTGCGCAATGTGAGAAGAGGCTTTCATCAGCCAAATGGAAACCCCCTTTGTCACCTTGTAGGCATGTGGCATTGGGACACTGAAGTTAGTAAATTGGCCAGTGACTCATCAATTTCCTCTCCATCACTGGGGTGTGGTTGGGGGATGGGGCAAAACTGGCCCTTGGCAGGAGGCCTTGGCACAGTTCCCAGCCAGCATTCCTTCTGACCAGTCAGTGACCATGTCCTACCCATTAAGAAACATTGTAATTATCAGCCCTGGAGGAAGGAACACTAAGATTTCTGCTCTGACTTCAGATGTTTTGATACAATTTATGTAGCTTGAGTTCTCCATCTCTGACAGTGAAAATGCCCAGGAGTGCCAGGGAAGTATGTTTTCTGGAAACGCACCTCCCTGAGACCTGTCTGGCCTGCACAGTGGGGTGGACCCTGAGAGAGATGGGGGGTTGTGAAGCAGTCTCCAAGGTCAGCTCTGGCTCACAGAGTAAGGGCTTGCGTAAGTCATGTGTGTGCAGCACTCCATTAGGGGCCCGGCTGTCCAGCTGTCTCATTGCAAGTGTCTGTGCAGAGAGGGGCAAAAGGAGCAGATCGCTCCAGAAATGGAGAATAAAGAGACCATTGCTTTCTGCATTCTGGCAAATTCTGCCAAAATACTACAGAGAACGAAAAACGTTAAAGGAA
The DNA here is from genome assembly GCA_963573385.1 of Cacajao melanocephalus. Lineage (NCBI taxonomy): Eukaryota > Metazoa > Chordata > Mammalia > Primates > Pitheciidae > Cacajao > Cacajao melanocephalus. The sequence continues at coordinate 74,343 of CAUYLG010072423.1, read as the reverse complement.
AACCCCTTTATGAGCTATCCCATGCCATGTGTCCATGGATTCCACGAGCAGGCGTTTCTGAGAGCTGGAAGCCGGCCTGCCCCGGCCTCTTTCAGGAATGGAACACGTGAGTATGGCTGGCTTCGCCACCTCCAGAGGGACCTGGTGAGGAATAACCTCCCAATGGGGCAAGATTACTCCCCATGACGGGCAGCTCAGTACGTGGCAACAAGCATATGCTCGGCTGGGCAGCGTTCTTGGCTGGAAAACTGGCTCGTGATTCTGACTGTGACTCTCCCTCCTACACCTTCCAAGCCAAGAGCCTCCCCCAGATTTCACATGCCTCCTGCATAGCACCTCTGCTCTGCTGCTGCCACCACCCAGACACCCAGGCATGAGGATTACCCCTGAAATCCTGATGCTTGGCCATACCACCCCCATTATTTCTTTCTGAGGCTGCCATAACGAATCGCCACAGACCAAGTGGCTTAAAACATCGGAAATGTATTCTTTCCCAGTTCCGGAGGCCAGAAGTCCAAAAATCAAGGTGTCAGCAAAGCCGCACTGCCTCCGAAGACTCTCAGGGAAGATTTATCCTTTGTCTCTCCCAGTTGCAAACTCCTTGGCTTGGGGTCACATCTCTCTGCTCCATCTATACGTTGCTGCCCCATCTTCTGTTTTCCTCTTTTCTGTTTCTTATAAAGACATGTGTCATTGGTATTTAGGGCCCACCCACACACTCCAGGATAATCTCAAGATCCTTCATCACACCTGCAAAGACTGTTTATCCAAAGAAGGTCACATTCCCAGATTCTGGGAATTTGGATGTGGACCTATCTTTTGGGGAGATACCGTGCAGTCTACTGTACCTGTTAATGGAACGGTTAGTTACATGGATTAACACTGACGTGAGGTTTTTCTAGGGTGAGCCTAGAGCATTTTCTCAAAAATAAACATGTGGTGATACCTATTTTTAGCGATTTGACTTGGACAAGTAACTTACCCTCTTTGGGCCTCAGTTTCTTCACCTGTAAAATAGGCACGATCATAGTACCTACCCATAGCCTTGTTATGAGGATTAAGTGAGTTCATGTAAGTACGGTGCTTCGAGTGCTATCTGGCACTTAGCAAAGCACTCCTTAAATATCAACCATTCTTATGGTGATTATCACCATGGCATCATAATCATCACTGGAACCTACCCCAGGCAGTGCGACTGTCCTTGACAACCTCCTTTAACGTGTAGCACAGCACATTCTTCTTGTGTGCAGACCTTTTATGTTTTGACTTTTTGACCTAGTGAAAATCATTTGGAATTTGTTGCTGTGTGACCTTGGGCAAGTTCCTTAATCTCTCTGAGTCTGGTAGAACATTCCCTGGAAGGGGTGCTAAAAGATGAAATGTGGTCAGCCTCATGACACACAGTCTGCATCAATCCACACTGGCTGAGCAGTGAGAAAGCAGCATGTTACAGTCTGTTGCTACTCCACGGACACTGGGGCCATCTTTCTTCCCTGCTCGCGTCTTTATGGCTGCTTGGTTTTCCTCTGCTATCAGCTCTCCTGGCCTATTTTGAATGGCCTGCACTTAAGTTTTAATCAATTTCCTCCCGAGTCTGATTTCTCTCCAGTTTCCAGCACAGATAAGGCTGTACATTTCCAACTGCTGTCCCAGAGCAAGATTTTTATTTTTTATTTTTTTGCTGGCTTCTTTGGGGAGGATGTTTGTTAATAATGAATCAAACTTCAGCTGTTCTGTTAGGTACAAGATTTCCAGGTAGAGTCTAACTTTGTGTGTTTAAAACTCTTAACTGTTCATTAAAATGCTGCCTCGTTTCTCTCAGTGGTCTTTCAGAGTGGTCAGAACCAGAACACTAATTCTACAACAACCAGTGTTTCTATAATGATAACCCACCCTGCTGTGGCACTTACTCTGTGCCAGGCATTGTTGTAGGGACTTTACATTTAATCCTTGCATCCTAACGAGGAAGGTGCTGTTACAATCAACATTTTACAATTGAGGAAACAAACAAGGCCCCAAAAGTGTTTCAGTAACTTCTTGTCCACTATCACCCAGTTTATAAGCCAGGCCTCTTGAGTTTATTCAAACCCAGGCCTCTTGAGTCCAGCAGCTCTGCTCTGAGCCACCACCTAGGACTGTCCCTCATTAAATGCCTGAATAATTTCTAGGAGTCAGAGTTCCATAAATGTTTATAGAATTAATTGAATGTTGAATGGCTTTTCCTGTTAACAGAGCAATCTCAGTCAGTCTTTGCTAATGGATTACAACTTTTTTTTTTTCAGCCCCTGGCTTGAAACAAGTGTAGATTTTTCTCTCATTGTTTTTCCAGTCCTATATCTAGGATATAATGCCCTAGTCTTCTTACCTGGCTAGGGTATAAAAAGGATGGCCTTTCAAACCCAGATACTGTGTAACCTGGGCAAGTCCCGTAACCTCTCTGAGCCTCACTTTTCAGGGGTTAATAACAGTTAACACATTACATGTGCTAATGTATGCAAGGTACCAGGCATAATAACAGATCGTGATACATAGTGATGTGAAAAATAAAATACAAAATACTTCGCATTTTTCTGAAGAAAGGTGCTGCGTAACTCTTAAGGTATATTTTTACTATATTTACCTTGCTCTGATCAGTCTAGTATAGGTATCTCCATTATAGTAATGTTTTAGCGGTGATCACTCTAAGCAGTTTTATATATATTAAAATATTCTGGCAAATGAAAAGTTTATGTAGAAATACTTTTAAAATTGACTCAGAAATAGATGACAACAGTCATCATTATTTAAAAAACAGAATATTTTACTGTTGAAATGGATCTCATTAAGGACTTATCATTGACATAAATTACTTTGGCTTCTTTTGTGCCCACGTCTTGATGGCAGCATCAAATACATTCATGTGCCTTCTCTACAAGTAAGAATGGTATGGAATTGCCTCAAACATAGATTTGCCCCTTTTCCCCTGGGTGATACAGACTCCTAACTTTCCAATCTTCATTTTTATTTTCTTCTTTTCTCTTCGTGTAATGTGAGTAGGATGTATTACTATCCTTAGTTCACAGGATCCAATTAACTGAGACCATAATAAATAAATAGATGAAGGAATGCATGAATGAATGAATTGAACTAACAGCCACTATTATGAGCCGAGTGCTTACCAGTACCAGATGCTTTGTTCAGACTTTACTCAATCCAGGGGTTAAGAACCACCCACTTTGGAGTCAGATTCCTGGTCTTAAACCATGTGCTTGAGCAAGTTACTTTTCAGTGCCTCAGTTTCCTCTCCTGTGGAATGGGATTAATAACATTAGCCCAGCCAGGCACGGTGGCTCATGCCTGTAATTGCAGCACTTTGGGAGGCCGAGGCAGGCAGATCATGAGGTCAGGAGTTCGAGACCAGCCTGGCCAACATAGTGAAATCCCGTCTCTACTAAAAATAAAAAAATTAGCTGGGCATGGTGGTGGGTGCCTGTAATCCCAGCTACTCTGGAGACTGAGGCAGGAGAATTGCTTAAACCTGGGAGACAGAGGTTGCAGTGAGCCAAGATCATGCCATTGCACTCCAGCCCAAGCAATAGTGCAAGACTCCATCTCAAAAAATAAAATAAAATAAAATAACATTACCCTTCTTATAGGGTTATTTTGAGGCTTAAATGATATATATGTGCAAAGTCCACAGCATGCTGTCAGGCTGTAAGCATTCAGTTATGTCAATTGCTGTTAATTCCTTCTCGGATGGAGGTACACCCCTATTTTGTGGTTGAGGAACTTGGGCTCAGAGAAGGTTGGGGGCTTGTCCAAGGTCACATGTGCTTTGGTCAGGAGGTGTAGGCTAAAGCCCAGGTCTGACTCCAGAGCCAGGGTTCACAAACTGCATCCTCACATGCCTCAGCTGGCCAACTCCTGTAATTTTGTCTGCACAGGAAAGACCTGTTCAATGATTACCTTTTTATATTGTTTTGATTTTTAAGCCATTGTTTTGGTGATTTGAGCAAGAGATCGGCCTGCAGTTAGGGCACCATATTGGTTTCCAAATGCTGCTGTAACAAAATGCTACAAAGTAGAGACTGAAACAACATAAATGTATTATTTTACTGTTCTGGGGGTCAGGAGTCTGAAATGAGTCTCCCGGGTCTAGAATCAAGGTGTCCGCAGAAATGAGTTTCTTCCAGAGGTTCCAGTGGAGAATCTGCCCCTTGCCTTTTTTAACTGTTAGATGCCTCCTGATTTGTTGCCTCTTGGGCACATCTCCTCAACCCCACTTCCACTGTCACATCTCCTCTGACTCTGAGTCCCTGCCTCCTTTTTTTTGACAGAGTCTTGCTCTGTCGCCCAGGCTGTAGTGCAGTGGTGTGATCTCTGCTCACTACAACCTCCGCCTCCCAGGTTCAAGTGATTCTCCTGCCTCAGCCTCCCAAGTAGCTGGAATTACAGGTGTGTGCCACCACGTCCAGCTAATTTTTGTATTTTTAGTAGAGATGGGGTTTCACCCTGTTGGCCAGGCTGGTCTCAAACTCCTGACCTCGTGATCTGCCCGCCTCGGCCTCCCAAAGCGCTAGGATTACAGACGTGAGCCACCAGGCCTGGCCTCCCTGCCTCCTTTTATAAGGACGCTCCAGCTCACTTGGGTAATCCAAGATGACTTTCCCATCTCAAGATCCTTGACTCTACCACAGCTGCAGGTTCTCCTTTTGCCATGGATAGTCACATTCACACGTTCCAGGGATTAGGATGAGGCCTCCTGGGTGCCCGTCATTCTGCTTAGCACAGATGGCCGTTCTCATCACGCCAGGAAGCTGGCACATTCTTGTTTCTAGAGGGGCTGCGTGGCGCGGGCCCCATCCCAGCCCCTGCCCTTGCTAGCCTGTGAGCCTAGGCTAAGCAGACTTCCATTTCTTTGCCCTTCTCCAACCTTCCCCCGACCCTGCCCCATTTCCTCCTTTCCTCTTCTGAAGAATGGAGTTTTCAGTATCAGTTTTGCATGACTGCTGAAAGCACAAAATGAAGTAGTGTGTGGAAAGCGCCTGGTCCTAATTGGCTCTCAAAAACGGGAGCCATTATTCTCGCAATGATTACTTTTCAATTATTTTTAATGCTCCTGTAACAGCAAACAGAGCCCAGTGTCTTGACTTGGTCAGAGGGAACAAGGGTCTTAGCATGCAGGTCCACGGGTCCCCACGGCCTCCAAAAAGCAGAAAAGAAAACAAAACCTGGTTCCAGCTAGCCAGAACTGGACTCAGGAACAAAAGGGTTATTCAGCTGACCAGAGGATGGGTGAGGACCAGAAGGGGAAGGTGAGTGGAGATTAGCTTGTCAAACAATATTTTCTTGTGAATGCTGAAGATCAAGGCAGTCTTTTGTGACAGCGTTTATATTAAAAGAGGCCCAAGATATTTATAGCCCCTATTGGGGCCCAAAGCCTAAATAGCAACTCTGTTTGATCAGTCTTTCACAGGTCATGTGATGTTTCTTCTTCAGGGTGCCCATGGGAAAGTGGGAGAAACCACTAGGAATTTGAGGGGAATAGACCAGAGAGAGAGAGGTAGGGAGACTCGGTCCATTTGCAGATTCACGGAAGTTCAAGTATGGCATCTAGCTGTGCATAGCTTCCCCTCCTCCTCGGGTACCATGTTGTCAAAACGGGCAGTTAGAGATGCAGTGGCAGAGGACTAGATGATTCTGTTTCCAAGGGGCCCTGGTTCCCTTCCAACCTCACCTCATGTCACCCTGTCCCTCAGTTGTTATTCCAGCCTCCTGGCCCACGTTCCTCAAACGCGTCAAAAGGCGCCACCATCGGACTTGCGTGTTTGCCGTTCCCGCTCCTGGAACGTACTTCCCTGAGACCCTTCTGTGGTTGGCGCCTTCTCATCAGGTCTCGGATGAAATATCACCTCCTTTGAGAGGCCTTCTCCAGCCTTCCGGGCACGGCTCCTGGCATCGCCTTGTTTTCTTGTCTTTGTAGCACTTGACACCATCAGAAGTGATCTTGCCCATGTGTCTGTCTGGTGTCTCTCTCATCACCTCTAGGACGTAACCTTACATTGGACTTTCATTGCTGGATGCCTCTGTTGGCCTATATTAGGGCCCAATGGAGAAAGAAAAATGTTCTCCTAACATATTATAAAGGTTTGCCTAGAAAGGTGTACCCTGGCCCAACATGTCCCTTCATTGAAAGAAAACACCTTATTTGTCTGGTGTCTTTCTCACCATCTTTGGGATGGAACCCCTAAGGGAACAGGGACATTAGCTCTCATTGACTGCCATAACCCCAGAGTGAGACATTGCCTAGCCCATGAAGGGCATTTGTGAAAATAATTGCTAACACGCTGCACTTATTATGGGCCACATCCTGTTCTAAATGTTTTACGTGCTTTAATTTGTTTAGTCCTCTCAGCTAATCCATTTTACAGATGAGGAAATGGAGTCATAGTTTAATAAATGAAAAACGTCAAATCAATAGACTCTTCAGATATATTTGAGGTACTACTGAATTGATTCAGTAACTGTATCAGTTATCCATTGCTATGGTAATTCTGCGTAACAAAACACCCTATTTCTTCATACTTGTTAAGGCTGCCAAGGAATGGAAAGGATGAGGTTTTTATTTTTCTTCATGGTGGGAGAGATAGAAACCACATTTTATATTTTCAGAGAGTTACAACGAGCATTCATTGAGCATCTACTGTGCATCAGGCTCTCTGTTACATTTTGTAATTAAATACTCAAAGCAGTCCTCAGGGGTGTGGCCTTGACCCCATTTCATTCAGTTTGGGAAACACACTGAGAGGTAAAGTAACTTACTCTAGCTCGCACAATCTCAGGACTATTTTAATGTCTCCTGCTCTAGCTCACGCAGTCTCGCCGCTATTTTTATTTTTCCTGACATTCTCCAGACAAAAGCTCCAGCTCATAAGAGGGCACCCAGGATGTCGCTGGTACTCAGTAGACATTGGCTGAATGACGGAGTTGGAAAGGCCACCAACCGATCTGTGAGGGTCACATGCCTATCTTCGTGGTACTCAGATGGGGAAGGGTTTAGAGAGATTCAGTCCAAGGTCACCTGGCTGGTAAATGATCAAGTCAAGATTCTAAAAGTTCCAATTCCAGAAGCCAGTGCTGTCTGAGGGATGGAGAATTAGCAGCGAGGACTTCAGGACCCCAGATGCCCTCTCCACAGTTTAGAGCCTCCACCGGCCAGGAGAGAGGCAAATGGTGACTGAAGGTGTATACATTTGTCTGTAAACCCATTGGGAGGGTGCCCACCCAGGCCTGAAACGAGTTCAGGCCCTAGAGCCTCCACGTCCTGCTCCATTTCCCCCTGGGCCTCAGTCTCCCTTGAGCAGAACTCTGGAGTCAGATCTTCTCCTTTGGCCTCTGCCCCATGTGTGGGTTGGGAAGGAAGGCTTGGGAATGGAGAGAGCCCTCACGCAGAGTCGTTTGCCGACAAGACCTCAGGAGCTGGTGAGGGAGGCCAGGCCCATGTGCATTTTGCGTGAGATTTGTGACCTAACAGTACAGGGGCAGCTGAGCCCCAGCTGCAGGGACGACTAGCACCATCACCTGCCCTGGAGAGAGCAGGCACCTTTCTTTCCCTTTTGGAAACTGCCATGTGTAATTCACAGCAGAGCACAAAGAAAGATGCAATGGAGCCCCGCCCCACTGAAAATCCTAATTAGCTCCCACGGGGCTGCCAGAATCATGGCAGGCTCCTCACGCATCCCTGGCTCTTGTCAAAGGGCAGCGGCCTGACTTTGCAGAGGAGGAGGCCTCCCCACAACAAGTTTTTGTTGTTGGTTTGCTTATTTACTGCCCCAGGAATCAGGGTTATCTGCTAGGCCACCTTATAATTGGCAGATCCCCGCCAACTGATCTGCTTTCATTGGAGTGACTTGAACCTCTGAGCATTCATTGACTCACCAAGCATCAATTGGACTCCTGCTGTGCACGGGGTTTTGTGCGAGGCCCCAGGGATACAGCAGAGCATGAGCCTGTCTAATCCTTGTTCTCAAGGGGCATGCTTTCTGGTTGAGAGGAAACAGGTGATCGCAAATAGATAAATAAGAAAATACAAGGTAGTAACAGTGAGCAGTAAAGAAAGCAGAGTGAGCCAGTGGGTGCTGCTGTGAAGCCACGCTCTTGCCTCTCAACACTTGAGTGAGATGCAAATGCCATGGGGACATCTGGGGGACATACTCAGGCAGAGAGAAGAGCAAGTGCAAAGTGCCACAGCAGAAGCAAGCTTGGTGGCTGGAGGAAGCCCACACAAAGGCTATGCAGGGAAACCTTGATGAACGTGGGGATGGGGCAGGACGTGTGGCCAGGCAGGCAGGCAGGGGCCGGTCTGTGGAGCCTGGTCAGACCACAGAAGTGAGGATGTTCTGCTAGGAAGCACCATTGCTTTTGCCTCCTGGGCAGACGTGTGGAGCCTCCCACTGGTGTCCTATGATTCGAGGGTTTATTTCTGCTTATTGGGTCAATGATTCAGCTCCTGCACCTGCTCCACGTGGGAAGGAAATGCTGTGCACTCAGTAAAGTCAGTTCCTCTCAATCCCTCCTCCTCGGGTCTGTGCCCACCCAAACCACTTCTGAAATCATCAGGTCACCCCGACCTTTAACTTATACCACACTCCCCCGGGTTCTCGCGTGCAGGCAAAGCTTGACTAGTGGGGCCCACATTTCTGAGTTCCCCTGCCCCCACGTTCCTACTGTAAGTAGAGGTTTCAGGTGAAGAAGGCATAGATGTTAGGGGCAGACGGATCTTAGTCTTGCCACTTAACGGCTGTGTGGTTTTTTGGACAAGTCTTTTAAAGTCTCTGGACCTCAATAACACTGGGGATAATAAAATCTACTTCAAAGGATTGTTGTAAGTATAAATTGAGATAATAAATGAAGACATCTAGTACAAGGTGAATGTTTGATCAGGCTAAAGGTTTTCTCTTCTTGCAGTCTCTTACCAGCCTGTTGTGGAGTACCTGGAAGAAAAGGTACAACGCTTCTCTAGTAACACATCGCTGGGTGGCAGTGAGTAGGGTTGGACCATCGAATGATTTCGTAATGAATGACTTCATGCATTACCATCTAAATGATTGGATACATATAAGTAGATCATCAATAAAAAGGAATGCAATACTGATGCATGGCACAACATGGGTGAACCTCAACAACGTTGTGCTAAGTGAAAGAGGCCACTCACAAAAGACCACATATGATATGATTCCATTAATGTGAAATTTCCAGAATGGATAAATCTATAGAGAGAGAAACTAGATTCGTGGTTGCATAGGGCTTAGGAATGTAATAGATGGAGTTTCTTTTGGAGATGATAAATATATTCTAAAATTAGATTATGGTGATGATTGCACAACTCCGTAAATACACGAAAAACCACTAAGTCGTCCATTTTAAATGGGTGAATTTTATGGTATCTAAATTATATCTCAAGCTGCTTTTTGAAAAAGAGATATAGCTTCATTACTTTCAGAAATAATACAGATTTTTTAATGACATGCTAAGCCTGAGCAACATGGTGAAACCCCTTCTCTACCAAAAAAAAAAAAAGAAAAAGAAAAACAATTAGCCAGGCGTGGTAGCATGCACCGGTAGTCCCAGCTGCTACTTGGGAGGCAAATGAGGTCTGTTTTTCAATCTGATAGGTCTAGAAACATTCATTTACCTCTTTTTTTCTTTTTGTTTTGATTTTTTAAAAAAGAAATGGGGATAACATAATATTTTGACAAATGCTGAAATAATATAATGTGGGATTGGGCTGTTCTAGAAGTATATACATTGTACAGCACTGGGAACAGCAGATTCCATCAGAGTGGGACAAAGTGAGGGAGCAAGAGTATCAGGAAGGTTTTCTAAAGGAGGTTGCATCTGAGCATGGCGTTGGGGAATAAAGGTGTTCGTCTGTCTGGCCAACTGCCACAATCTGGGTAGAAACAGCAGCACACAAAAGATCTATAATATTCTATAAGCCTCTTCCTGCCTGAAGGAACAGTAGCAGTGTTTGTTATGCTTGTATTTTAGTTGTGTCCTTGGTGACAAGAAACCCTCCCTGGCCACCAGACACAAGTGGGTCATTGATATCCTTTGACTCCTGGTTACCCCAGTTTTTGTAACACCTGTCGTATCTTGGCTTGGATCTTGGTAGTGAAAAATTTCATCTCACGGGTCTTTATGGTCTTGTTTTTCACCAAACTGACACTGGGAGAATCTAAGACAGACTAGAGATAGCAATGGTGTCCTCCGTATGGTGTAAGGATTTAACCTGTATGATGTGTTTCTCCCGTGAAGCTACCTCATTGGGAAATAAATTCTGCCCCGTGGCAATCGATGTTCAATCCCACTGACAGCAACATAGCCCAGCAGAAAGCACTGAGAATCAGGTTCCAGATTTCAACACTGCTCCTGGCCCTAACGAGCCAGCTACCATAACCGTAGCCACCGATCGCTGAGTCCCAACCCTGTGCCCAGCCCCGCCTGACTCTCTGTTCCTTCTTCTCCAAACTTGGCTGATAGGGGTAAACTGTACTCGCCTTCACAGGTGTGTTATGCATTCAAAGACAAAAGTGAATCCACTTTAAAAGATGTGCAGACCTCAAAAGGGAAATTAACCTTTGGCAGGAAGAAAGAGAGTAGGAGATGGCAAAAGGGGGCAGGGGTCTTGAGCAGAAGGAATGGAGGTTGATTGGCAGGGGGAGAATGTCATCAAGGGGAAGAATTTGACGCTTTCAGGCTCAGTACCCAGCTGCTCAGCGCGAGACGACGCAGCAGTCAGACAAAACTGAGGCAGAGGCTTCAGCAAAGCTGCACGCATGCTAGCTCCCCACCCCAAAACAGAGAGAGAGGGAAAGAGAAATTGTATTTATAAAAATCATCAATGTAGTCATCATAGGACCAGTCAGAAATGAGGCTAGGTTTATACTTACTTTTTGGTTTCACCTTATTTCACTTTGAATCACATTTTGGAGGTGGCCTTATGGTTTTCTCAGGGTTTCAGACCTCTAAAGATCTAAATCCAGCTGTGGCTACACTAAACAATTTTCCCGTAATGGCTGGGAGCAACTTAGCGGGGTTGAAATACCGTATTCAGAAATATGGATAGATTTTCCCAGGAAATAGTAAGATACAAGAGTCCCCTTTCAGCCACCCCAGAACTGACCACTCTCATGGGGCGGATCTCTGATTTGCCAACACCACATTATCACCCCCAAGGATAAATTTTAAAAGTCATGATTTGAAGATTGTTATTTGACATTTGAATTGTGTCCATTGTCACATCCCTTGGGGATGTAGCTTGGCAGTGAGTAGATGCCCAAGAACATCCGCTAGGATGAATAAGGGATATGTCGGTAAATAAATGAATGTGGGAGTGAATGCGGGCATTCACATCTATAGGAAAACTCACTGTGATTGGATTCACCTCTGAACTCAGTTCCATCCTGCTAGCATTTGTTAACCAAGTAACCTAAGCTGGTGAGGCCTGGCGTCCTACCAGTTCAGTGGATTAGAAGGGCAGAGAGGTGAAAGAATGTTCCCTTAATGCTTAGCCCTTGACTGTAAGTGCACCCTGCTGGCAGAATAGTCAGCAGCGGAAATAAGGGAGGAGCAAGGAGATGCAGCAGAACTAGCATCTCAGCAGAGTCTAGACCCCCAAGCTGGTGGCATTGCTTATGAGGAAGAACTCCTCTTGCAAAACTGTACGTAGACACATGGGTGTGGCTTTTCTCCCAAAGGACTGGCTTTCCTTTCCTTCTTTCTTGAAGGATTACAGAATAAATAGGACTTGGTATAAAATGTGGATGGATGGATGGATGGATGGATGGATGGATGAGTGGATGGATAGATGGATGGATAGGTGGGTGGATGGATGGATGGATGGATGAGGGGATGGATAGATGGACGGATAGGGGATGGATTAGGGGACATCTCCATAGGGTAGTGAAAAGAGCGTTGGCCTTGAATGGCAGAGCTACTTAGCCTCTTTGAGCCTTTTTATCATATGTAAAAAGGGGATGGTATACCCTGTCCCTCCCTAGCTCCACAGGCTATTAGAAAGCTCAAACTGAAAGCCAAGACTCCTTTGTTTTGTTTTGTTTTGTTTTGTTTTGTTTTGTTTTGTTTTGTTTTGATCGAGACGGAGTCTTGCTCTGTTGCCCAGGCTGGAGTGCAGTGGTGCGATCTCAGCTCACTGCAACCTCTGCCTCACAGGTTCAAGTGATTCTCCTGCCTCAGTCTCTCAAGTAGCTGGGATTACAGGCATGTGCCACCACACCTAGCTAATTTTTTGTATTTTTAATAAAGACAGGGTTTCATCATGTTGGCCAGTCTGGTCTCGAACTCCTCACCTCAAGTGATCTGCCCGCCTCGGCCTCCCAAAGTGCTGGGATTACAGGCATCAGCCACCACCACACCCAGCCCCAAAACACCTTTGTTCAGTCAAGGTGCTCTGCCGCTATAAGGAATTATTTTCTATGTAACCTCTTCCCTCCAAAGACTGCCTCTAATCCCCCATGCTGCAAATATATTATGATTAAAGTGCATGAGTAAGTCAAAATCTTAGTAAACTCTATGATCACTTTGGCATTCCTCCAACAAACTCTGCATGGATTTTTCCTCCTCTCAGCTTCCAAGCAATTTTTCTTACATTGGAGGTTGCCAAGATTTTATGGCTATTTGGTTATCTTATCCATCCAGATGGTCAGCATTAATTTATGCTGAAATAAATCTGCAAAACCTCATCTGTCTCATTGCTCCAGAAGCATTGGGTGTATGGCCTAAAAAAAATCTTAATATATAACCTCCTGAGAGGGCTGAGGCCAATGTTACTGCATGCTTTTTATTCCATTTGGCTTGAAATTCTGCTTTTCTATCCCTTGATATTCATATATAAGCAAATTAGGTTGTTTGGTATAAGAAACCCAAACTTATTTTATGACTTTTAATACAGATGCCCGTCTCAAGTTGTGTAGGTGCTTTTTATTGAGAAAAAGTATGCCGTGATTTATTACCTAATGATAAATTTTCAACACCTTTTCTCCATTTTTAAATATTCATCATTAAGACATAAGGTATGGGTTGGTGACCAGGGATTCAAATACTCATTAAATGTATGACCTCAGGCAAGTCTCTCAGCCTCGTTGAGGTGAACACTTGCCGGCAGGACCACTGTGAGGATTAAATGTAATGTATGCAGAGTGCTTAGCATGTAATAGCTCTTAATAAATGCTATTAGGGACTATTCTTGTTATGGTTGAGCTGCTGAAGGATTTTGTGTGAGAGATTGTGTCTGGACTCTCATTTGGAGCAAGTTAGGTCAAAATAACAGCTCCTGGCACTGCTGGTGCGGAACGTGTGTTCTCTGCCTATTCAGTTGCTGAGACATGAATTATTAATATTTTATGCCATTATTCCTGTGCTATTTGGGGACTTCTCTGGCAGACTCTGGTGTTTTTTGATGGTTCCAGAAATTCATGCAAACCATTTCTACAGGCTGGGCACCGTGGCTCACACCAATAATCACAACATTTCAGGAGTTCGAAGTGGGAGGACCACTGGAGGCCGGGAGTTTGAGACCAGCCTAGGCAGCCTAATGAGACCCCCATCTCTACAAAAACATTTTTTAAAAATTAGCTGGGCATGGTAGTGCATACCCGTAGTGCTAGCTACTACTCAGGAGGCTGAGGCAGGAGAATCTCTTGAGCCCAAGTTTGGAGGCTATGGTGAGCCATGGTCCCACCACCGCACTTCAACCTGTGCACAAAGTGAGAACTCATCTCTTTTAAAAAAAAAAAAAGAGTCAGCATAGTGATCCATAGGGTTGACCTGACTTTTCCTAAGAGTCGAATGGATAGCTGCTCAGCCTCTGATCCAGCGCTTGGCTGACTCCAGGTACTAGAATGTGGGACAGCTGTGCTCTAAAAGACTGTCCTCTGCTCACTCAGGTGCAGAAGACACTAAAGACTAGAATGTCGGTTGATGATTGCTGGAATAGAGGATGAGAAACTTGAATCTGGTACTAGGCCCACACAAATTCAGTTACCAGGTATCACTTCCTGTTGGCTATTTATTTAAAATCGTAGGACTTCTGGACCAGATTTACAGCTGTGGCTGCTACTATATCAAAAGAAAGTAGCTGCTAGGTAAAGCCTTTAGTTTGTTGTTGTTCTTATTTATTTTATTTTATTTATTTTATATTTTGAGATGGAGCTTCGTTCTCGTCACCCAGGCTGGAGTGCAGTGGCACAATCTCAGCTCACTGCAACCTCCGCCTCCCAGGCTCAAGCAATTCTCCTGCTTCAGCCTCCCAAGTAGCTGGGACTACAGGCGCTCGCCACCATGCCCAGCTAATATTTTTGTATTTAGTAGAGACAGGGTTTCACCATGTTGATCAGGCTGGTCTTGAACTTCTGACCTCAGGTGATCCACCTGCCTCAGCCTCCCAAAGTGCTGAGATTACATGCATGAGCCACCATGCCCAGCCATTCTTGTTTATTTTTATTTTGTTTTAAGCTTGTATATTTTGAATTGGTTTGCATCTCTCTCTCTCTGCAGGGTTTGGTTTGAGCCTTGCGCAGGTCCCAACTTCCAAGGCTCATCGTCCTTCTATATAGATGCCACAAACCTACAATTAACACAGCAACATTCTGGCCTTGCCAAGTGCTAAGAGTGGTCATGGTAGGGGCCTAGGATTCAGAAGTTGCGTTGGGCAGTCCTCAGGGCCCATGCCAGTCACCAGCACTTCTAGAACTATTTTGTTTTTTTAGCATCTAAGGATTTTATTTGTTCTCATTTGAGTGGTCAAGCCAAGAGCTATTGACTGAATTCAAAACGCACCTTGCACATCAGAGGCATTAAATAAATGTGTATAAATCCTAGACAATATCGCAGTAGTCATGGTTAATAACAATAGTTCTCATTTATTGAGCACTTACTGTGTACTTCTGTATTTTAAAATGCAGCAGCAGTGATGGTTAATAACAGTGGTTCTCATTTATTAAGCACTTATTATGTACCACACATATGCAAAGCACTTTACCCAAATTATGTCATCTCACCCTCCAACCACATCATTAAGTAGATGCTGCAATAGCCCTCATTTTACAGATGAAGAAACAGGCCAAAGAGCTTAGGAATTTGCCCATAGTCATAGCTGGGAAGCTAGAGGCAAGGATTTGATCCCAGGGTAGTTTTAGACAAAGACCCGGACAGTGAGGAGGTTCTGGGAAGTGAGGAGGTACTGTGAGTTGAAATGGAAGATAGACATCAGGGTCAATTTGGCTCAAGATTCTTTTTTAAAGAAATGGTCTTTCCTGCCTAGAAGGATCCTATTTCAAAGACTGCCCCCTACCCCCCAATTTTTTTTTTTCTTTGCAGCTTTGGATTTCAGTAACACCAACCGTATTTCCTAGAGAAATACTCCAGATGGACTCTTCTGGTACATAGGTTGCTGTTTTCCTACCATACCGGCATTTCACAGCTTAATGCCATTGGGTGAGGGTGGGGGTTGTCATTCTGTATTTCCTGCTCTCGGCCAGTGTGTGGTTCACACTTGAATTTGGCAACAGTGTGGTTGTGTTTTCTGTGCATCACTTCCCTGCATGGCCTCAGATGGGCCTTCTGATTCTCAGAAAACACGGAGATGTGGTCATTTGTGTGGCTGGAAAGTGGCATCCCTATGTGTGCTTGAAGAACCCCAGGCTGTTGCAGCAGAGGAAAACAGTAGGGACCATTTTAAAATGAGATGCAAGTGCTCAGATGACGGTTGCTGTTCAACTCTGGAGGAATAATTTGCTGTTAGAAAGGGCGGGGTGGGGAGGGGTGTACCAACAGATTCCTGGAGCTTTTGCCCTGATCCTTGATCCCAAGTGCTTCCCGTGTAGATTGGCAAGTTGGATCTTCACTGCAACCCTGTGAGGTGGGTGCCACTCCACCCATTTTATAGATGGGGAAACTGAGGCAAGAAGAGGTAACTCACCACTAGTCCCTGAGCCAGTAGGTGGCAAAATGAGATGTGGCCCCACGTAGCAAGGCTGAAGAGTCCCTGAGGCTGTGTATTGAACTA
This sequence comes from Cacajao melanocephalus, assembly GCA_963573385.1. Lineage (NCBI taxonomy): Eukaryota > Metazoa > Chordata > Mammalia > Primates > Pitheciidae > Cacajao > Cacajao melanocephalus. Next base: position 58,277 of record CAUYLG010072423.1, on the reverse strand, counting down.
TAGGGCTAAATTGATGTCTTGGGAATTCTTCTGAATAAATTGCTTTTACCTGTCACTGGTTTTGCTAGCGACATAAATTAACATAAATTAATGTTAAAATGTCAACCTGAAACATGTATTTAGAAACCTGTATAATAGTCTCAAGATGATCTTCAGAAATACGTGCAAAAATAAACTGTTAAGGATCCTGAAGGATGTTCACACAGATGTTGTTTCTATTAACAAAAAATTGGAACTAGAGGGTAACCAAAGATAGGAGTGTGGTTAAGTACATTCTGTCGCAGCCATGTAAGGAAAACATACAGGGCCCTTGAGATGATGTTGTAGCATAAAATGTGTGGACATGGGAAGATGTCAGTTAAAAGCCATTGCTACTGGGCATGGTGGGGAGCCTGTAGTCCCAATTCCTCCGGCGGTTGAGGCAGGCAGATGGCTTGAGCCCAGGAGTTCGAGACCAGTCTGGGCAAGAAGAAGCAAGAGACGGAGGAAGAGGAGGAGGAGGTAAAGGAGACAAGCTATTGCTAAATAAAAACAGCAGGCTTTTTCATATAAGTATTATGTGATATAATTCTTGGTATATACACATGTACATGAACATTTCTAGGACAAATGTCAAAATATTAACAGTATTTCCTTTGGGTGTTAGGGTCTATTGTGATGTGGATTTCATTCTTCTACAACTTTCTCATTTTCCTCCCAAGCTACCTGCAATGAGTAAGGATTAGGAAAAGAAATTTTTTAAACCAAAACAAACCTTGGTCTCAGCCAGAATCCCTTCCTCCCCAACCTGGAACCTCAGGGCCATAAATAGCCTGCTGCCTTCTTGGGTGGACATGCTTGCTTCCAATAGAAATACAATGGAAGCTTTTTCCATGGCCAAGCGTGGACCCAATGGCTGTTCTGTCCCATAGCAAGCAGATGCCTGAGCCCCTCGTTTGTGTGTTATGCTCTGTTGAAGATGGGGCACGGCTTACCTCCCAGCAGCTGTGAGGCTGGGACGAGGTAAGCACGTCCTTTTGAGCCCTCTTTCATGCATTCATCCAGCAACCCTTTATCGAGCACTTACTATAATTATGTGATTAATCATTGTAACTACATCTATGTGATGCTTCTCCTTGCCAGGCACTGGGATTGGTGCTGCCTTATACCAGTGCCCAAAGCAGAAAGCATACCCGCCTGAAGTTAGAGACTGGGTAGGGGAGACAGCTGTCCTTAACACTGGAGAACTTTGGGCTGCCCTGGGAGAGACAGGGCCCTGTGAAGACCATCATGGGAAAATAGAGGCCAATGCAGGCACTGTCTGCTTAACTCTCTCCTTCCCCCTCCCAGTACTGTCCCCAACTCTGTCCCCAGCTCTGCCCCCAGATGTTCTTCCCTGTTCTCCTCTGCTGTGGTCTCTCCCTCTGCTTCTTCCCTTTCCTCGTTCACAAAATTTTCATGTTTTTTTTTTTTACTTAAAACCACTGTGCAAAAAATCATAATTTAAGTCAAAACTGGGTCGATTCAACCCAGAGAGGATTTTGTGTGACAGTCTCAAGACTATTTTCAGTTTGTCTAATATCAATTGTCTCCCTATTCAGGTGGGCTCAGACTCTTGTGATGAAGGTGAAGATTTAAAAATAAATTATTCCCATGTAGCCACAGAAAACCAATTGGGCAGAGAAAGGATTGAGCAGAGCAAGTGAGATTTAGTTTTCATTAAAATAACGCAGTACCTATAAATAAGGTGAGAATCCAGTTAACATCCTTCTATTAAAGTGGAGTTGATGGAAAGAATTGCATCGGAAGGATTTCGTGTGGGGACTTCGTGAAGATTTAAACATTCCCTTCCTGTCCCTGGATCTCTGTGCATCCTGAAGCTTGAATCATTTCAGTTGTCTTTCTCTTTTCAATTTGCTAAAAACTGTTCTTAAACTTGTGTCCATTTGTTGCTTCTTGGTGGGTAGGAATGAAAGTCAATTTCTGATCCCCTCTCATATGAAAAATGGATGCATTAAGTCCAATATCTGGGGTCTTCCTCTGGCCAGTCATAAAGAAAACAATGACCAACAGGCTGTTGAATAGAGAGATGAGACTGGGCGCTGGCTCACTCCCGTAATCCCAGCATTTTGGGAAGCCAAGGAGGATAGATCGCTTGAGCCCAGGAGTTCCAGACCATGGTGAAACCCCATCTCTATAAACAAACAAACACAAAATACAAAAATTAGCTGGGCATGAGGGCGTGTGCCTGTGGTCCCAGCTACTGGGAAGGCTGAAGTGGGAGGATCTCCTGAGCCTGGGAGGCTGAGGATGCAGTGAGCCAGGATTGCACCACTGCACTCCAGCCTGGGCAACAGAGTGAGACCCTGTCTCCAAAAATAAAAATAAAAGAGATAGGAGCAAAAGAATAAAAACAGACTGACCGGGGAACGTCAGACCAAAACAGGATTTTTATAAGTGCAGCTGTGTCGCTGTAGTTACTGCATATCGGAATCATCTTTGGCCATCTTCGGCATCAAAGGGTGGTCTTCTCTTGCCTGAAAGAATCCATTATTGGCCATGTTGAAAACATTAGGTAATGTATAGACTCCTACCATCTGCTTTCCTCCCAGCTCTCTCTGGGGTCAAAGATGTGGGTTCTAGCTCTAGTTCTGCCCTTGAAGAACAGGTGGCCTTAGATCTCCAGGTCCTCGGTTTCTCTACTAAGAAAATGTGCCAGCGCCCAACGAGGACGTGAAGGGTTGGCTCAGCTCGCTCTGAACTTCCTTTCAGCTCTAATTGTGCCGTGAGGGTGCGATGTTCTGTGTCCTTTTGTCTTTCACCACGGGAGGTCCCTAGAGAGAGTGTCAGGTGGGTTCTATAGTGAGGGCTGGACTTTCAGCTCATCCGCTGTTAGATGAGCACAAGCCAGCATTCCCCAAAGCATGGTACCCAGACCAACCATGTTTCTCTTCATGGTGATGTGTCTATTTTAAAGAATATTAGGGGAAAAAACTTAACAGGCACATTAGAGGCACAACTTAACACAGGTGTTGTCTGTCACCTAAGAGCAGGGCAAGGGACACCAGGCTTTGGCAACCAGCCTCACGCAGACCAGATGAGTTCCAAGTGTGTGGCTTGGTACTTGGATGTGTGACAATGTGGTGAGTGACTGCTGTTGAAGAAGTCACTGCCTCAGAGAAACCGTTTCTCTCCTAAGCTGCAAATCCCCTGCAGAGCAGTAGTGCCACCCCATAGACCAGACCTCAGCGTGTCTCCTTGTTTTGACTTTATCATCACTTTTAAATATATACGAGGTCTTTGAACATTGAGAGCAAGGTGGTGAAGTCATTCAAGGATTGTATTTCTTCCTGAATGGAGCACCTGGTTCCAGGCACTGCAACTTCCCCGAAAGCAGCTCCTGTTCACCGTCTTGTCTCTGCAGTTCCACCCATAGAGCGAGCGTTGGTCCACAGTCCTCAGAGCGTGCAGCCCACAAGCACAGCTGCTCCGATGCATGCAGTGCTCCCTGGGCAGCTTGTCCCCCCTCTGAAGTCAGGCATTGTCCACCCAGACAATGTGTGTGACTGTCTACCATGCACAAAACACTGCATTAGGAACCAGGGATTCGGCATGACCAACAAAAATAGCTAACACTTTCATAGCATTTGCAATTTGCCGAGTGATGTTTTTAGTGTTTTGCACATATTAACCTACTGAAGCCTTACAAACCTCTGAGGGAAACACTGGTCAATTATTTTACAGAGGAGAGAATTGAGACACAGAGGTTAAATAACTTACCGTATTAGCCTGCTCTGACTGGCGTAATGAAACATCACAGTCTGGGTGACCTTAAACCACAGACCAGAACCAGTCCCTGGCCTTTTAGGAGCCAGGCCCTACAGCAGGAGGTGAATGGCGGGCGAGTGAGCATCGCCACTTGAGCTGCACCTCCTGTCAGATCAGTGGCCACATTAGATTCTCACAGGAACACAAACCCTATAGTGAATTGCACGTGCACGGGATCTAGGTTGTGTGCTCCTTATGAGAATCTAACGCCTGATGATCTGAGGTGGAACAGTTTCATCCTGAAATCACCAATCCCGTGCTTCCCACCCCCATCCATGAAAAAAAAAAAAATCTTCCCTGAAACCAGTCCGTGGTACCAGAAAGGTTGGAGACTGCTGACTTAAACCACAGAAATGTATCGTCTCACTGTCCTGGAAGCTGGAAGTCCAAGATGAAGGTGGCTGCAGGTCGGTTTCTCCTGAGGCCTCTCTCCTTGACTTGCAGATGACTGTCTTCTTGCTGTGTCCTCACATCATCTTTCTTCTGTACACACGCATATCTGATGTCTCCATTTCCTCTTCTTATAAGGACATCAACCAGATTGGATTAGGCCCCATCCCAGAGAACTCATTGTATCTTAATTACCTCTTTCCAAATCTTATCACCAAATACAGTTGCATTCTGAAGTGCTGGGGGCTAAGACTTCAACATATAAATTTGAAGCGGTCACAAATCAGTGTAACACACCCAGTACAACATCACTAGAAAATGGAGGGCTGAAATTGGAACCCAGAGCCCATGCACTTAAGCTATTATGCCATACCTAGGGTAGCAATACTGCATAATTTATCTTCCAAATTGGGACACTTTGAGAGGGAAGGATCGTCATTAACATTTGTGCTAGGTCAACAGGCATAAGATGAGGCTTATTTCAGGCACACCAGGATGTGTGTTCCCTTAAATTATACCACTTATTGACTCTACCAGAATGGTGCCTGCCCTCATGGAGTCTACAGTCCACTGGGTGGGAGACAAGAAAGTGGCGGTACTAACGCAACATGCCAAATGCCAGGATGTGGGGGTTTCAGGGGATCATAAGAAGATGGGAGCACAGAAAAGGGCCCCTGATTTGGTCTCTGGGGGTTAGGGAGGGCTTCCTGGAGGAGGTGACAACTTAGATGAGATTGATGGATAAGTAGGAGTTGGCCAAAGTGAAGTGCATAGTGGTGAGAACTAAGATGGAATAGATACCAAGGCCTCAGTCTAAACATGAGGCCTCTGCACTCGGGCACACCCCTCCTCTCTGGGACCACTTATATAAAATAGATATAGTTTACATCAAGGATCTGTAACTTCTTAAAGGGCCAGATAGTAAATATTTTAGATTCTGTAGGCCAAGAGGCAATATCAAGGATATTACATAGGAAATTGTGTAGTTACTTAAAACATAACCATTTAAAAATATGAAAATTATTCTTAGCTCCAGGACCATAGTAAAACAGGCAGCTAATTGGATTTGGCCTGCACATTTACATCAAAGGTTATGGTCTTGCCGATCTTTGTGGCATATCTATTCATCAGAAATCTTTACCAGGTATTGTATAGATCATGGGGCAGGGAGCAGCTTGTATCGTGGACACACCTACCTCAAAAGTCCAAAAGCTCAGCAAAACCTCCCCCCTACCCATTCAAACCAACCTCCACTCTCCAGCCGCAGTCCAGCCCTGGCCAAGCCACTTAACCTCTCTGAATCTGTTTCCTGACCCTGTGGAATGTGGGTAAAGGAACCTGCTTCTCAGGGCTGCTGTCAGCTACCTTCCCGTTCCTCTTCCTCAGCGTTCATCAGGCACTTATCCTGCACTGGGGTTGCACCAGGCCCCAGAGTTTAAAGATGGCCAAGATGCCACTTTAGAAAAAAAAAACATTTTTTGAATGTGTTTTGTTTTGTTTTTGTTTTTGTGGTTATTTTCTTGAAAAACCTGGGCATGGTCCGGAGCTCAGCCCCTGTTTTGACGCTGCATTAGTGGAGGGAATGAGTTTAATGAAGCTGGTGACTTCACCTGGGTCCCCTGCCAGGATTCTATCTGGGGTCACAGTTACTTCAATAAAGTAAAGCAGGAACGAGGCAGAGGGGGCGTGAGCCTTTGTGAGAAGACACAATGGAAACTCTTTGAACTCCTGGGATAAAAAGGCCGAGCTGTCACCGGAGCTGTTCGTGATGGGGGAGTGATTAAAGCCCATCGGAGTTTCTTCGCCGCCTTCTGGCATCAGAACTTTCTGCCTGCTCTGTATGCTGAGCCAGAGCAGCTCTAAGTCCTGAGCTTTGATGTGGGAATCAGATTTCCCTGGGCCTGAGTCAGATTCTGGGCCCCACAGGAGAAGCCAGTGGCTCCCATTTGGCCGAGGGGGTTCCCATCAGCTCCTTTGCTGGGTGGAAAACACAGAAGCCAAGAAGGGTCTGTTGGTCCTTCAGTCAGCTGTTGAGAAACAGAGCCACAGGGGACGCTGGGGGTTCTTCGAAGCTGGAGACACTGCCTTCAGATCCTGGCATTGTCATTTGCCAGTCACACATGTGGCCTTTCAAAAGCAACAGGATTTCTTTGAGCCTCAGCTGTCCCATCTGTAAGATAGACATGGTGTTGCCTGTCCAGCGGGCTTGCCCTGAGGACTAAATTTGGAAATTGCCAACATTCCTCAAGTGTTCCTTATGTGCTAGCCATTGTAGGGAGGGCCTCAGCTCAGCCCCCTCCAAGGCCCGATAGTTTGGAGGCACTGAAGTAAAGAGAGGTTTTGTGTCTGTTCCTAGAATTAGGTAGTTTGGTTCCAGAATCAACATCCTTAACCATTAGATGACACTGTCTGTAAAGAGAGAGAAAACTCATGAAAACATCATTCACAACATAACGAGCATATGTGCGTATGTGTGTGTATGCCCTCGTGGTTTGCTGATTGAACAAGAATTTCCTTTTTTTTTTTTTTTTGAGACGGAGTCTCACTCTGCCGCCCAGGCTGGAGTGCACTGATGCAATCTCAGCTCACTGCAACCTCTGCCTCCTGAGTTCAAGCGATCTCCTGCCTCAGCCTCCCGAGTAGCTGGAACTACAGGCACACACCACCACGCCCTGCTAATTTTTGTATTTTTTAGTAGAAACAGGTTTTCACCATATTGCACAGGCTGGTCTATGAACTCTTGACCTCGTAATCCACCGGCCTCAGCCTCCCAAAGTGCTGGGATTACAAGTGTGAGCCACCACACCCGGCCACATTTCCTGAGCACCTACTTTGTCCAAAGCCCTGGAAACATACAGATGATTAAGGCATTCCTGGCTGCAAGCAGGGAGCTTCCAGACACTTCTCTCTTACCTCAGAGCTAGTGATAAGAATAGGTTCTCTCACTCTCACTTCTACCCAGCATGTCCTTTAGCTTACAGTTCGTAGATTTTTAAAATTCTGTGACCACAGAGCTCTTTGCCAGAAATAGGGGGAAAAATCCATTACCCAGAAGCGGCCCCAGCTCACCCCATCACAGTCCTCCTTTCTTGTGGGTAGTTGGCGTTGCCACATACAGAGTAACTTGGACGTGACGCTTCGCAGTGAAATCATGCTCCCAGCCCACTGGGAATGATGGGGCAGCCCTGGAGGAGCCAACCCGATGAATAACGTTATTGGAGGTGCACATATAAAGAGGACTTTGTGTAAATAAATGATGTGACACTCCCACCCCCACTTTGGCAGGGGTGCAGGGCTGAGAAAGGGAAGCAGAGGAAATGTGTTTCTTTTGCCTTTGCCAAGCAGTCATTCTGAGTGTACACAATGCAACATTAAATCTCGGGGGGGCCTCCTAGGTATGTTAAATCACCATCTGCACGCTCCCTTTGCTGTGCAAAGAGGACAGAAACAGTTTCCAAGCCTTCTGTTTAGCTCCCACCCACTCTACCTTTTTCTTGTTTTTCTTTTATCTAGTTGGGAAATTTTTGAAGATAATGCACAACAGATGATATAATAAACACCTTTTCCTCACCATCCTGAATTAACAAATGTAACATTGTGGCATATTTGCTTCAGATCTTTTATAGGTCTGCGTATATAATAGAAATAAACCATCAGGGTCAGGCACGGTGGCTCATGCCTGTAATCCCAGCACTTTGGGAGGCCGAGGCGGGTGGATCACTTGAGATCAGGAATTCAAGACCAGCCTGGCCAACATGGCAAAACTCCACCTCTGCTAAAAATTTAAAAAAAAAAAAAAATAGCTGGGTGTGGTGGCACACGCCTATAGTCCCAGCTATATGGGAGGCTGAGGTGGGAGAATTGCTTGAACCTGGGAGGTGGAGGTTGCAGTGAGCCAAGATTGTGCCATTGCTCCAGCCTGAACGACAGAGTGAGATCTCTGTCTCAAAAAAATAAAATAAAAATAAATAAGCCGTCACCAAGGTAGAAATCTCTTTTGAATCTCCTCTTCTCCCCTTCATCCCCGCCTCTCAACCTCTTATGACTTTACAATATAAATTCCAGTGTTTGTTTTATACTGTTACTCCTATACCTGGACCCAGATACACTATGCAACTTTATATAGTTGCTATCATAGTGAATATATTACTCTTCCACTTGCCTGTCCTATTCAACGATGTGCTTTGATGTCTAGCCCTGTGGATCCCTCAGTCTGTTTTAATTACTGTATCATGTTCTGTCATAGGATTATACTGTATTTTATTTATCTATCTCCCTATAGGGAGACATACAAATTGCTTCTACTTTTTTTTATCATTACGAATAGCATTGATCAAAGCATTCTGGTGCATGTCTGCCTTCAGATGCACAAGTACAGTATAAGTGTGACCCTACAGTGAGTGTCTCAGGACACCCTCCAGCGGTGGATGAGGACCCCCATTTTCCTGGGTCCTCCTCACTGCTTCATATTGACATATTGTGATGGTTAATTTTTTATGACAATATGACGGGGTGAAGGGATGCCCGGATAACATTATTTCTGGGTGTGTCTGTGAGGGTGTTTCTGGAAGAGTTTAGTGTTTGAATCAGTGGACTGAGTAAAGAAGATCCTCTGCAGTATGGGCGGGCATCCTTCCAATCAGTTGAGGCCCTAGATGAAACAAAAAGGTGGAAGAAGGGCCAGTTCTCTCTTCTTGAGCTGGGACATCGGAGCTGCTGGTTCTCTGGCCCTCGTATCCAGACTGAATCTCACCACCAGCTTTCCTGGTTCTGCAGCTTGCCGATGACATTATCATAGGACTTCACAGCCTCCGTAATCACACAAGAAAATTTCCATAATAAACCTCCTCTTATATATGTCTTTATACATCCTGTTGGTTCTGTTTCTCTGGAGAACCCTAACACAGAGATGTTTTGTATTTCTTCTTAACTAAGTGGCCTTTCCATTGAAAAAATGAGAAAATTTAAAACAAGGAGCTTGCTCAGAAGTGTCATAGCCTGCCCATGAGAAGGGATGCTTTGCAAATCCCAGGGTTCCACATTGTCCTTCCCTAGGGCTCCTGGAGATTCTGGCCTCAGGAGCTCTTTTCTTTGCCTTTCCTGGGACCATGCACAGCAGCATGGCATTTCAGCCTTTGCCAAGGAAAGGGCGACTTCCTATGGCAATTTTTACCAAGTCTTCACTTTCTTACTCTGGGTCATTTGAGAATATTTGTTTGTGCCTCTTCTCCCATCTGCTGTCAGCATCTGGTCCAAGTTTCATTACTCACCTCTTGCCTGGATGGGTGCCCGGCGTCCTCACTGGTCTCCTGGCGTCAGTGTCCCCTAGTTGAATGCATCAACATGTTTAATTTCATGCCGTCACGTATGAAGCCATCTATTCATCCATCAGTGACCAGAGCACTCCTCAGTGCACTCCTGTAACTGCAGTTGCGGCCCCTCATTACCTGCAGAACCCAACCCAAATGCCTTAGCCTGGCCTTCAAGGCGTTTCACCATCCCGGCTTCAACCCATTTCTCCAGCATCCTCTCCATCTTCTCCGCCTTGGGCATATAGTCTCCACATGACTCCAAGCACTTGATGACAGTGTTCTTGCTCCCTCTGCCAGTGTTCCTTGTCTCTACTTGTGAAACACTTTCCTGTCACTTGAGACTCAGCTCAGTTCTTACCCAGGGAGCTTCCCTTGGGCTCCAGTGCAGGACTGTCTTTTCCCTTCTCTGCTTCCATAGAGTTCTCTGCCCATCATTACCCATCTCTTCAGCTACAGTGCAGACTCTTCCAAATTCTCACCCATCTCTGCCATCTCAGAGCTAAGGGCTGTGTCTGGCATACAGAAGGCATTCAGTGAAAGCATATTGGTGAATGTCTCTCCTAACCTTCATTCCTGCACTTACCAGCTCAGCATAGGCAGTGCTACCACTCACCTGTCTATTATCTGATAGAAAGTTTTTCTGTTGAGCAAATTACTGGAGATGTGATTGCAGGTTTGTTTAATCTTAAGAAAATAAATTAGTATTTCAAGAGTTTAACATAGCATGTGCAAATGAATATTCTTTATTATTAATCAGGAAGTCTTATCTGTTTACTAAAGCAAGCACTGTTTACTTGGAACCTCTTCTGAATTTACTCTTGATACTTAAAAGTAATTCAACTGAATGTGATTGAATATTGTCTTTAGTTCCGACTTTGCTAGTTAGAAACCAAGCGTTTCCTAATCAATATGAATTAGGGAAGAGTCTTCACCAGCTATCTGGCCAGTCTCTAATAAGATACTATAAATGGCTCGGCTGCATTTTCTCAGCTCACTTCTTCCAAAATGACTATCTGCATTAAAGTCCCCTGGAATGTTGTTTAAAATACAAATTCCCAGGCCTCACCCTAGATCTAATTAATCAAATCTTTGGGTGAGGGCTGGAAAGCTGTATTTTTGTAGACACTCCCCATGTGATTCTAATACATAGTGAGATTGAGAACTGTACATAACGGATCTGTGCTTTCCAATATGGTAGCTACCAAGGCATATGTGGTGATTGAGCTTTTGAACTTTTGCCAGTTTGAATTAAGATGTGCCATAAGTATAAAATTCAGATTTCAAAGACTTAGTACAAAGAAAGTAAAATATCTCTTTCATTAATATTTGTTAAATATTGATCACATGTTAAAAGATATTTCGGATAGATTGAGTTAAATAAATGATTAGCATTTATTCCACCTGCCTCTTTTTGCTTTTGAATGGGGCTGCTAGAACATTTTAGATTGTAAGTGTGGCTTGCATGGTATCTCTTTCTATGGGACAGCACTGGTCTCAACTGTAGGGTCACTGAGAACATGGTGCTTCCCTCCTGGTGGCTTTCAGATAGTTGATGTTCATTGACCGTCTGTTGAGTGGGCAAATGGGTGAGTGAGGTTGATGAGTAACACATGGTTTCCACTTACCTACTATGGGACTTAGACAAGCTGTTTCCCTTGTCTTATGGCTGTAACATTAGCAGAGTAACTAGAGCCCTTTGTTCACCTCCAGTTGGATCTCAGAGATTTGGGGAAGGATCTCGGGCGTCCAGTTGCAGTGACGGCAGTGCATCATCAGCAGGGTGGGAAATGATGCTGTCGCCATCTTGCAAGTGATGAGGCCAGTGCCTCCTGGGAACCCTCGATCATTTTATCTTCTTTTGCAATCCTTCCCCAAATCTCTGAAAACTGGAATAGTCCTGCCCACTGTTGCAAGCTGCGGTACCCATCTTTCTTACAGCTGTCCCCACAGAACTACTATAATTATTCACTTCTGTCCCATTGCCTGTAATTCATGACTCAACTCTAGAAATACCAGATTAAACATTTTCTTTTACATTTAAAACACTGGGTGTATTCAAATACTACCCATCTGGTTTTTTTAAAAAAGCAGATTAGAAGTAAATGTCTTATTCTTCCGACTAAATTCCAGTACTACAAGGATAGCAAAACAATGAAACAGTAATACACCGGGGGGGTGTCAGGGATGCAGCAATAAACATTATTAAACATACTGAGCAAATCAAATTTAAATGAGTTCAAATTGTATGAACCCATTTCTAAAATCCTCAGAAATCCTGGAATACAGAAATGGGTCCACCTCCTTTACTATTTCACAGGAGTCACTGTAGGCTTAAATTGCTCTGAAAATTACATATTTACTATGGTGGTCAAAAGAGCAGTTTTCAAAATCCAATCATCTGGGCTCATAATCCATCCCTACATCTTACTAGTTATGTGTCTTTGGGCAAATTAACTGAGCACCTCAGTTTCCTCATCTGTAAAATGGGGATACTACTAGTAATTAGCTCCTGTGTAAGATGGGAGGGTTACAGGTGAATAACGTATGTAAAGCAATTAGCATGGTACCCGGCACCTGGTAATACATTAGTATTGCTATTGATTGCTGTTTCAAAAACTTTTTTTTTTTGCACCTACTCTATGCCAGATATTATTGGTATATCACCCAATTTCCCAGAGAAGGGAAGCTTTTCAGGAGAATGGCATAATGAGATGAAGATGTAAACAGACGTAGATTCAGAAAAGGAAAAGTCGGGCCAGGCACAGTGGCTCATGCCTGTAATCCCAGCACTTTGGGAGGCCAAGGCAGGCAGATCATGAGGTCAGGAGATCGAGACCATTCTGGCCAACATGGTGAAATCCTGTCTCTATTAAAATACAAAAATTAGCCAGGCGTGGTGGCACACGCGTGTAGTCCCGGCTGCTCTGGAGGCTGAGGCAAGGGAATAGCTTGCATCCGGGAGGTGGAGGTTGCAGTGAGCTGAGATTGTGCCACTGCACTCCAGACTGGGTGACAGAGCAAGACTCTGCCTCAAAAAAAAAGGAAAAGTCATAAGAGCTGGACAGGCAAAATACAGCAACAACAATAACAATAATAACACCAGATGCCTGCCGTCGTCCAGTCCTGTTACACACACGGTCTCATTTCCTCTTTAAAACCACTCCATTTGACACAGATGGGGAGAGACTGAGGCTCAGAGGGGTTGAGTCACCAGGCCAAGGTTAACTAAGCTGCTGCTAAGTGGCCAAACTGAATCCAAACCCAGGTCTTTCTGCCCAGAATGTCTCCCCTCTTTCAGTTCTCTCCGTTAAAGAGATGGAACCAATCCCTTTGATGTATCTGAAAAATCTGTCTCTATAAGAAGACATCTCTTATACCCAATGTTATTGGGGACCAGGCAAAAATAAATCATTGATGTTGAAATGAGAAGGTCCCTGCTTTCTGTGAGCCCCAGACTGACCATAGGTACAAGCATGAAGTGAACACGGTGAGCACACTGCATGGGATGGGCTCACCTCCAGTACGAGAGGCCCGGTGCTGAACAGATCTGAGGAGGTGGGGAGGGCTGCCTGGGAGTACAGAGCTCCGTGTCACTGCAGGAGTCAAGCAAAGGCTAAAGACACAGAAATGTTCAGGAATATTCTGCATTGAGCAGACCAGCAGGGTTCCTCCAGGTGACTTCAGGATGCTCTATGACATTTTCAAAGATCACTGGAGAAAGCGCCTCTACCCCGGGTAACTCATGATCGTGTTTAATTCACCCTGCCATCTTACTAAGCCATGGGAAGCCAGACTTGGGCTGCCCTAGGCCGGTCAGTGTGTTCAATTCTGGTGGGACTGAGCAAGCGAGGTGCAGCCTGATAAGCACTTGGGTGCTGGACATGGCAGGAGGCACAGTGACCCTGGCTGTGTTACCCTTCTACCAGTACTGGGCTCCCAATATTGCTTCAAGCGGAGTTCACCTTGGTTTGGGGTCAGGGAGAGACTCAGAGGCGCTCACTTCTGACAGGCAGCCAGGCTGGGCTCACAGGTTCATGTGAGCTGCACCGCCAAGTTCACCTTGGGTTCTAGAAACCCATCTTTTATTCAATCGAGAAGCATCCCAAGAAACTCTGCTCTATGACATTTTCAAAGATTGTTGGAGAAAGAGTCTCTACCCCGGGTAACTCATGAGAGTGTTTGATCCACCCTGCCATCTTACGAAGTCCTCCATTGCCCATTGCAAAGAAATCCCGATACCAGAGCATGCTGGGTGCTTGATCAATAATAATAGCTAACAATTACTGAGTACTACTGCCTGCCAGGCGCTTCTAAGTCATGCTCTGTGCTATTTCATTCAGTCCTCTCCACAATTCTGTGAGACTGTACAGCAGCTCTAATTTGTAGATATGGAAACTGAGGCATAGGGAGGTTAAATCATTCGCGCGAGGTTCACAGCTAGCAAGGTGGGGAACACAGAAGCCTTGAACCCATGCTATGATGCCGACTGATGGGACACGGGAGGACTGCACCCAGGTGCTTCCTCAGGGTCCCTTAGGAAGCTGCAGGGAGGGAAGAGACAGCCTTTGTCCCAGTGGTTAAGCGACCCCCATCCCACTGGAGAGGATCATCTCTCCCTTCCCACTCCCTCGGCTCCTTCCCAGATTCCACCCTGCCCCCAGCAGTGGCTTCAAGCACGTTGCAAACATTAACTTGTCCCCTGCTATTCATCTGAGCTGATGTTGGCTCAGACAGTACCATTTCTCCAAGGGCGGACAGCGGGTCAGCGAGAGTCGATAATGGGTTCCAGCAGATTGGACGCCGTTCTGATCTAACTTGAGCCTGGCGCCCTTCACAGACTTGGAGTCCAAGTCCTCCTCATGCATTAGCAGCAGGCTCCCAGGCAAGTCTGGAGGGGACCACAGGCGTGTGGTCACCACTGACCTCCTGGCCCCGCAGCCCCACACCCACACCCTGTAGGACTAATCACACACAATGCTGGCTTCTCACTTTCCCCAGCGACTTTCCCTGCCGTCCTGCCTGCCGCATGCCTGCAGCTGGCTTGTGGAAACTCACCAGGGCTGAGACTTTGTCTGCTTTCTGCTGCATCCCCCGCACCTAGCACAGTGCCTGGGCCATCGTGGATGCACCCTAGAGTATGTGCTAGGTGAATCATTCATACTTCCTGTTCTTAGCATGAGGCAGCGGACACCTCTGGCCTCCGGGACACCTCGGGCCTCCCGGACCCCGGACTTGTGCCGGCAGCTGCCTCCTGGCCATTTTCATTTGGCGCTCCCCAAATTTGACAGGTCTGAAATAGCTCAGATCTCCCACCTCAGCTATTGCAACCTGGTGTTTTCAGGGTAAAATCCTCAGAGGCCTCTGTGATATCCCCCTTTTCCACGGAGAGGACCTGCCACGTGTTTAGCCCCCACACAGGTCCTTTCCACTTTGCTTTCAAGGGAGATCAATAATTCAACCACTTCCACCCACCCCAGCTGCCTTCTCTCTTCTCCAGTCTCACCTGGATGAACCCTGCCTCCATCCCTCTCCCACCTGAGAACATTCTACCGCTGTAGCCAGAGTTGGTCTACGGCGTAAGTCCGATCATGCCCCTCCCACACTCACACCACCAAGGCCCCCAGCTCAGAGTGGAAGCTCGGAACCTCATGGCTTGTGAGACCTGGCACTGCCCACTCCATTCCAGGCTCACTGTGTGGCTCCTTGCATGTTCCAGGCACATGCTAAGCACACGCCTTCGCCTAGTGGACGCCGATGCCTGTAATGCCCTTCCTCCAGGTCTCTCACAATTAGTTCCCTCACTTCCTTCAGGCCGCTGCTCACAAATCACTTCCCTTATCATCGACGCCTCGTTTTGAGGATGGACAAGCTGGCCCGTGAGGAACATTTAGAACGGTGCCCAGCTCAAGAGCTGGTAGTTTCGGCCGGGTTCTTAGCACGACTCCTTAGGGCCTGGTTCAAAGCTGATCCTCCTTTTGTTGAATGGGATACATGTCCAGGGCCTGGCCCGATGCCTGGCACCAAGTAGGAACTCAAATGTTCATGGAACTGAAGGTATAGAGGCCAGCCCCAAAGGCAGCACACACATGGCTTAGCTCAGGTCATAGGAACTGTCCAGACTGAGAGAAGGGTGAGAGCCCATCACTTCTACACATCCTGGAAGCAAATTCCTTCCACCCCCTCCTCCCCACTCCTGCCTGTGTCACTTCCCTAGGGCCTAACCCTTGCCTTCTGGCTCTGTGCTCAGGGAGATCCAGGAAGGCCAGGACTGTGGTCTCCTGGAAGGAACTGGGCTCCAGACCTGGCTTATGCGGGGGCTGCAGGTGAGGGAGGAAGGGGAAGCTGTGGGAGGGGTGAGGCCTTGTGTTGGCCTCTCCCTGCCGCACCTCTGTTGCTCGGGTTCTGCCTGGGCATCCTGGGAACTGCTGCTGGTTAGAGGAGGGGGTGGAACCCAGCCGCCTTGGCTGTCACTGCTTGTGGCCTTTCCTTCTCTGCCTCTCAGCTGAAGGCTTTAGCCTGAGGATGAAGAGCGTGAGGATGAAGGCTGCGGCCCAAATCTCTTGGTCTCTTCCCAGGGCAGAAAAACCTTGTTAATCCGCTGCTTAGTGTAGTTCAAAAGTCAAAGCAGCTGCTCTCCCTAACTAAAATTACACTGCTGGTGCCCCGAACCCTGGCCTTTGGAGGTCTCAAGTGCCTGGCTCATTTGTTCTTGGCAGCTGGCCCCAAGGGAGGGAGGAAGTGGAAGGGATGCACATCCTGCATCCCCGGTCCACCTTGGCCCCTGAGTACTCCTCCCGGGGCGCTGAGAGGAGCGCACCCAGCTTCAACCTCAGGGGACTTGACAAAGCGTATTTAGTGGCATCAGTTTCTACCTGTTTATGTTCTGTGTGCCTCAGTGTGTTGAGAAACAAAAAAATAAACATTTTTTTGTTTGCGTGTTTGTGTGAGACAGAATCTTGCTCTGTTGCCCAGGCTGGAGTCAATGGTGCAATCTCAGCTCAATGTAACCTCTGCCTCCCAAGTTCAAGCGATTCTTCTGCCTCACCCTCCTGAGTAGCTGGGATTACAGGCACATACCACCACGCCAGGCTAATTTCTGTGTTTTTAGTAGCGACGGGGTTTCACCATGTTGGCCAGGCTGGTCTCGAACTCCTGACCTCATGATCTACCCGCCTAGGCCTCCCAAAATGCTGGGATTACAGGCGTGAGCCACCGTGCCCAGCCAGCATGGACATTTTTTATGAATAATATTACAATATGAAACTCTCCTTCTACTCGGAGGGGATGGGCCAACTGTTTGGCAGAGAAGCCTCTCTACTGATTAATAACACCACCTTCGTACCTTCTTTAGGCAAAACAAGGAGAAGTGCTTGGTGCCTACAGAGCTCGCTTTTGGGAAGATCGTGGTGTGGGTCACCTAGTGCATACAGTGTTACTGTTTGATAAGTGGAAGTATCGTGGCCTGGAGGGTTTGGCGTCAGGGATATCCAGGCTCCGGCTCCAAATTCCTCACTGATTCCCTGTGCGGTCTTCACCTCTCAAAGCCTCCATTTTGTTATCTCTAGAATGAGAATAACCGTAACCACTTTACAGGATTTCCAGGGGTCACAGGTATGTAAAGGGCTCGGCTCATACTGGGCACTTGGTAAATGGGAGCTGTTATTCATTGACCTGGGCAACAGCTATTTTTTGAATACCAACTGTGTCTTAGATGGGAAATAAAATAAAAATCTCTGTCCTTGTGGTGCTGACACTCTAGATGGGGAGCGGGTAATAAACAGATAAGCAAGTGAAATATTAATATATAGCAAGTCAGGAAGGTAAAGTCTGCAGGTAAAATGACGTGGGCAGGGCCAGGCACAGTGACTCTCGCCTGTGATCCCATTATCTTAGGAGGGCGAGGCAGGATGATTGCTTTTGGCCAGGAGTTCAAGAACAGCCTGGCCAACATGGCAAAACCCCATCTCTACAAAAGATACAAAAATTAGCCGGGCATGGTGGCATGTACTTGTAATCCCAGCTACTCGGGAGGCTGAGGCAGACAATTGCTTGAGCCTGGAGGAAGAGGTTGCAGTGAGCCAGGATTGCACCACTGCCTGGGTGACAGAGCAAGACTCTGTCTCAAAAAATAAAAAAATAAATTTAAAATTAGACAGGCATGGTGGTACATGCACGTGGTCCCAGGTACCGGGGAGGCTGAGGCAGGAGGATTGCTTGAATGCAGAAGTTTTGAGGTTGCAGTGAGCTGTGATTGTGCCACTGCACTCCAGTGGGGGAGACAGAGTGAGGCCCTATCTCAAAAACAGATAGATATTGCCAGGCACGGTGGCTCATGCCTGTAATCCCAGCACTTTGGGAGGCCAAGATGGGCGAATCACCTGAGGTCAGGAGTTTGAGACCAGCCTGGCCAACATGGCAAAACTCCATCTCTACTAAAAATCCAAAAATTAGCCAGGCTTGGTAGCGTGTGCCTGTAATCCCAGCTACTCGGGAGGGTGAGGTGGGAGGATCACTTGAACCCAGGAGGTGGAGGTTGCAGTGAGCTGAGATCGCGCCACTGCACTCCAGCATGGGCGACAGAGTGAGACTCTCTCAAACAAACAAACAAAAACAGATAGGTAGGTAGGTAGATAGATAGGTAGGTACTTAGGTGGGTGGGTGGGTGGATAGATGGATAGATAGACAGACAGAGTGGTCAGGCAAGGCTCGCTGAGTAAACGGCATTTGAGAAGCAACACCCTGGCAATGAGGGAGATGACCACATTCACTTTCTCTCCCTGGAGAGGCAGCCCCCAGCCTTGAGCAACCTTGACAGCAAAGTTTCTTTCCATTGCTTTTGTCTCATCTGAAGTGCGCTTTCAGACACGAGGCTGTCATTCCCACCTGCCTGGCCTTTCCACTCCATTCCTGAGCCTTATTGATCAAGCAAATCACCCTCCACACACTCAGCTGTCTTCTATCAGACTAAACGTTATATTGTAAAGTCCTGGGGGAGAAAATGAGTCTGTTCCACTGTAGAGCTGCTATATTTTAACATGGAGAACTTGGGGCAAAATGTAGCTGAAAGGAGAGAAGAGAGGAGGGATCAGGAGGGGAATGGGATCACAGCGAGGCTCTGAATCGGGGTCCATTTCCACACTTTGGCGGAAAGACTGGAAACAAAATACAGGACAATTGTTCTCCCACCTCCTGCCAAGGCCAGCTCCTTCTCATCATCCGAGTCTTACTACAACTGTCACCTCCTCAGAGAAGTCCTCCCAGACCTACCTGATGCAGCTCCTTCCCAGACCCTGCTGCCACGTGAAACGATGGAAGTGTTTTGGGTGGTTTAGAATGAACGTGCCAAGAAGGCAGGAAACTTGTTTCCCAAGAATCTAGAAAAGTAGTTGGCACAAAGTAACTGCTCAATGCTCATTTGCTAATGGGTGGGTGAAACCCCTTCCCACAGAGTCGGGGCAGGGGACCCCCAGCCAGCATTCCTCAAAGTGCAGTTCATGTCTCACGAGTGGGCTGTGAAATCACTTTAGTGACTCATAGTTACTGGCATTTAAAAACTGAAATAAAAAGAATAAAAAATAACAGCATATTACACACGGTAAGGGTAACTTGTTTTAAGAAATAGATATGGAATGATATACTTTATGTCTTGTGTAGTAGTCAAAAAATTTGAAACTCAACAGTGAATGCTAAGTTTTCTCAGCCTAGATGACTTCAAAAGGAACATTCTTCCCCTGGAGACTGTAAACTCAGTCATATAAAGTTGACATTCTGGGGCCCCAAAGCAGAACTTGAAGAAAAGATTCCTTTGTTTCCTATTAGCTGAAAAAAATGAATAATTTTCTGCTACAGGGAACCCTGTCTCCTAAATCTCCACTGACATACATAGGATCACTTACACACTCACGTACAAATGCACGCAAACACACACAGATACATGTATCATATATACTCATATATTCATCTACCCACTGGCAGCGAGGACACATGGACCCATACATGCATGCAGGCAGATACATCCACACATTCATACACAGACACAAGCACACAGCAATGCTTGTGTGGCATATACAAACACACAGATGTGTGCATATACAAACACTATGTACACGTGGACACATGCAGGCAGGCACACATGCAAACACATACAGACTCATGCTCACAAGCATGCATGTGCATATAGACACATAACACAGTTTTACACAACACATGCATGTCCACACAGCACACATGTCCACACAGGAGCATCCTTGTTCCATTACATGCGCTGTCACCTTCTCCTGCCCTGGGAGATTCCTGGGCCATGTTCAGATGGGCACTCTGGCAAGGGAGGGCGCGGAACACAGCCTCTCTACCAACCAAAGTCAGTGGGGTGTTGGGGGTGGGTGCATCCACAGGCTTTGCAGTTAGGCCAACTTGAGCCTGATTGAGTGACCTCAGTCAGGGTACTTCATTTCACAGAGCCTGATTCGTCACCTGAGAAATGGGGCTGATGACAGTCATGCCTCCTTCCCAGGAGCGGCTGTGGGGATGAGCTGAGAGCAGGGTTGTCAAAGGCGCCAGCTTTCCCTGCAGGTGCGTGGGACCCACCTGTGCCCCTGCCTAGCTGTGTGGCCTTGGACCAGCTCCCTGGGCCCAGATACCATTTTTGTAAAGTGGGGATCTCCTATCTCTGGCGGGATCCTGGTGAGGAGGAAACAAGGCTCTGTATGAGGAGTGACAGCTCCACGGCTGGCCAAGCTTGCAAAGTGCTCAGGGTGTCCCTGCTCCAACCTCCAAGGCTGCGCCTTCCTCCAGTGCCCTCTCCTAGCCCAGGCCAGCCCGTGCTGTCCTCACTATCTCTGGGGTCACATGGAAGCCAGGCTGGGTTCCCCTCTGGCAGGGATGCTCCCTGGAAAACCACTTTCTGGGCTATGTGGAGACATCCCCTTGAAATGCCATCTGTGACTTCTTGAATGGATCTACTCTCTCTCCAGCTTCCCCCATCTCCAGAAGGCCCTAGCATGATGACCCTGTATTACCTGTGATGTGGCAGGGGCCTCTCCAGTGCACTAGTGAGCATCGGTTGAAGAGTGTCATTTTCACCTTAGTAGCTTCATAGAATGTGGCCTTAAGGAGAGAAAATGACAAAGCCGTGAACATAGGGAAAGAGGAAGGTCACGGGGCAAGGAGTGGGGATCAGCCATCCTGGGCTCAAGGACAGAGCACGTTTACCTGGGGTGCCCGGGATGAGGAGGAGCAAAGCACCAAGACCCGGTCTCTGCTTTACATTTGCCTTCAGAACAGTAGAAAGCAGCAGATGTCAATGACAACCAAACTGCAAAACAAAGAAATGCTTAAAACTTAACCCAGAGCGCAACAGAGTTTGTCTGCCCTCTGGCACTGCCTCCTGGCCCTTGTGTGGGGACCCATGAGCCCCCTGCACCCACAGCCTCGCCCCCACACCCAGGGTTGCTCCGGGGCCTTCTCTCTCTCCTCAGCTTCCTCCCATCAACAGGTAGCAAGTAAATAAGGCTCTGGTAGGAGCCAGGCATGTGGCAGGTGGCTTTGGGGACAGGAAAGCCAACAAGGCAGATGTGGCCCTCACAGGCTCTCATCTGGTAGAGGGACAGACGTCCTAATAGTAACGCCCATCATAGCAAAGTGCTGGAGATTTCTCTGCCAACTCTGGGCACAGCCAGGTAGCTTGAATGAGCTTGTGCAAATAAAACCGTTGACTGGGGACATCTCATTTAATCCTTACCACGTTCCTTTGAGGAAGGTGCTACTGTGACCTGTCGAGAACCCCAGACTAGGAAGTTGCAGGGTTCAGCCAGCATGTGTCTTTCTTTCATTGAGAAGCCCATCACAGAGCACCATGTGTTCCATTTCTATGAAATGTCCAGAATCGGCAAATCCGTGGAGACAGAGAGCAGGTTAATATGGTTGCTTATGGGTTGGGGGTTTGGGGACAGAGGGTAACAGCGAAAGTGGGTGGTGGGTACAAGGTTTCTTTTTGAAATAGGGAAACTGAAAACCATCGAATATACTTTAAATGGGTGAGGTATATGGTGTATGATTCATATCTCAGTAAAGCTGTTATTAAAAACTTTCAGCTGGGCATGGTGGCTCATGCTTATACTCCCAGCATTTTGGGACACCAAGGTGGGAGGATCACTTCAGTCCAGGAGTTTGAGACCAGCTTAGGGAACACAGCCAGCCAGATCCCATCTACACAGAAATTTACAAAATCTGCCAGGCATGGTGGCACGTGCCGGTAGTCCCAGCTACTTGGGATGCCGAGCAAGAGAATCTCTTGAGCCCAGGAGTTTAAGGCTGCAGTGAGTCATGATTGCACCACTGCACTCCAGCCTGGGCCATAAAGCAAGATTCTGTCTCAAAAAAAAAAAAAAGAAGTTTTTTCATGTGAAGCCGATCTCTTGATTCCTCTGTCAGCTGGCCTGTGGCTGCAGCGAGGAGCGAGGGAGAAGGAAAAGATGTGAGAAAATTCTTCCACCACTGACATGGTCTTGAATTGATGCTGGCTGTCTCCAGACTGGGCAGACGTTCCCAGCAGGCTGTTTTCTTCTGTGGCACTTTCGTGGACTGTCCGGGGAATCAGTTTCCTTAATGGTGCTTCATTCCAGCTTGTGGTTCCCAGCTCACTCCTCAGTTCCTCTAGGATTGGAAATCCATCCCATACCCCTCCAGCGGGCACCTCCTGGACAGGCCCATGCATGACCCTTCCCTGGAGCAAGGCCTCATCTTGTCCATAAGAAGCCACATTCATCCTCTCCCTGGAAAGTCTGGGAGGGCCACCTGCGCTCCAGCTTTTCCTTTGATGTTAGTTACTAGTAAGTCACAGGTTTGAGTCCCCAGACAATGAGTAAATGTGGCTTCTCAAACTGTAAGGGCACATATATTAAGTTCTTCAGTGATTTAACCCCCCCCCCCCCAATTTAAGACAAGGGAGCCTATCTCCCAGGCTTCTCCCTTGGGTATACGGGCAGGTGTGACTTCCAGCTCTGCAAACTCCTCTACGGTCTCTTTCCCAAATCCAACCCGTTTGTGCTCAATATGGGCGAAGTTCAGTAGGACTGTGGCTGCGAGTTAAGAGTAGCTCACCAGCTGTTAGCCTCTCTCGTAGTCTGCATTTAGTCCAGGACCTCTTTTGGATCAGGCATCTCATGTATTTTGGTGCTTTAACGAAACTTCCATTTTAACATCCTGTTGCAATTATCAAATATTTGTGTGGGGGCTGCATATTCTTTCTTCTTCCCTGGAGCAGTTGTATTGTGTCATCCTCAGTAAAACTGTGTTCATGCCAAGATGGGCTTGTACACGGCACATTTTCTGAGATGCCCTGTGAGTGCTTTTTTAAATGTTTCTTTTAAAACAGTGCCTGAAGTTCCCAGATGGATTTAATTTTTGCACTGGTTTGTAGATGAGCTTCCTTTCACAGGCAGTCCCTCGCACTTTCTTGCTCTAACTTTTGAACAGGTTATATATCCAAATACAAAATGCTGCTTACAAAAAGAAAGAAAAGAGCTGACGTCTCAGCATCACATGGAGATGGTAGGAGATAGCACTGGAAACGATCCCTTCTTCCCTTCTACTGTGAATAAACAACCAGGCTCATTTTTTTTTTAAATGTCCTTAATGGCGATTTCCCAATTAATCTTGGGAGCGACCCAAGGACAATGTCAGCCAATTTATAATTGAATCCAAACTCGGGCGGTGGCAGGAGTGGGAAGTGAGAGGTTTATTCTCTTCTTGGCCATATGCAGTGACATTTTTTTTAAGCCTGCAAGGGTGAATGTAAAAGGGCCTGAGGGTGAAGTAGAGGTGACAGCCGGGTTCTTTAAAGATAAGTGATGCTTTAAAAACAAGTGATGCTTTAAAAATTAAAATAAAAAATAAAAGACATTGGAAGGAAATAACTAAACAGGACTTGGATGAGTCTTGCATCTCCAGGTTCCAGGTCCACCTGGGGCTCGGTATTTTACAAACTTGCCCCGTCTCGTTCCAACAAAGAGAAATAGGAGGCCATCAAGGCAGAAAAAGCTTCCTGGAGGCTTCAGCCTCGTCCAGCTGGTGCGGCCTGTGACCACAGTTTAGCTTTATGGGAGGGATGGGACAGGCAGCCCCTGATGTTGGAAGGAGAGGAATGTTCTGGGGAAAAGCTGAGTCTCGCTGAGAATGTGTTGACTGGGTAAGAACACCTTAAGGCTGGGCTGGGGCGGGGCAGGAATGAGAGGTCAGAATGCAAAAGTTAAGCTGGGCGCCGACACTTACCAAGTATTCACCATGTAGAAGGCATGGAGTGTGCATTTTACACCAACCGTGCCATTTGGTTTCTGCGAGGTGGGTACTGTGACTCCTATTCCCATTTGACACCCGAGGAAACTGAGGCCCAGAGAAGCACAGCATCTTGTCCAGGGTGCACAGCCCACTGAGAGGTGGAACTAGAATTCAGACTGTGCCTTTAGCACCTTGCCTTGACTCTTCATCTTCTGTGACGAGGTAACAGGCAAAAGGAATAGACGGTCCATTTGGTTCTAGCATTTCCTGTGTGCCAGTGTAAAGCTTCTCACAGCAGCCTCACCTCTTTATACTTCCACTTCTTTACACATGAGGATATTAGGACTCAGAAAGATGAAGGAACACACAGCCACAAGGTAGTGGAGCCAAGGTCAAAATCCAGGTCTGTCTGTTTCCAAAGGCCAGCCAGCCATTTTCTTCCCGCCCCCTGAACTCCATCCGGAGTTGCCTGGAAAGCATTTGGTGTGAAGGAGCTGGCCACGTCTATACTAATCAGCTGTTAACCCTCAGAACTATCAGCCAAGAGAAATCCTGGCCGACCAGAGCCTCAGTCCCTGAACAGTCCCTCTGACATTGCATGGAAATTCCTAAAACCGACGTCATCATTCTTGAAGCTCCCTCTACCACAGCATAATGCCCTTTTCTCCTGGGCTGAATGAACGGAGACCGTTTCTCCCAATTTATGGGGTGATGCCAGTTTGACTGGGTGGTTCTTATAGGCTCTGACCCTGGCAACTTAAAGTCTTCCGTTACTTGGCTGGGGACAGGGGGGTTGTTATTTTAGGGGACAATCTTCTATTGTTCTGTGCAGGCAAACCCCATCCCCCTTCCTACCTTCCCCTCCAGGACCCCCGAGATAAATAAGAAAATACACTCATAAAACAAGCCCAAGCCCTAATTCATACAGCTTGCAGTAAGGACATAGGGAGAATGGTTAGCAGACAGCAGAGTGTTCTTAAGGATCTATCGGTAAATGTGGAAGACAAATAATGAATGCCTTGTAATCCAGCCCGGCTGCACCATTCCGGGAGCTCAGCCTTATCAAACACAGGCCAGGCTGTGTATACTTCCACCCCAGGCCCTCCTCAGAATCCAGTAGGTATTCAAGGATGTGGCTGGACTACATTTATTCTGCTTGGGGATTTGACAATGGCATGACTGCCTCCCACTCTTTAGCTAAGGTGAGACAGTGGATGTGGGTGTATTTGTGAGATGGAGCCCTCCAGGACAGGAATCAGCCAGGCTAAGCCTGTGAATGGGACTATTTACTTGCTTTGTCTACTCTGAGCACGATCATGTGTCTGCAAAACCCAGGTGGGAACCAGGGCATGTACAGTCAAATGTAAAGAAGTTTTTTAACACAGCTCTATGTGAAGATAAAAGATAACCCACACCCTGTACAGCTTACTCTCCATGGGTTTCGAATGACAGCTAGAGGGTAGGTAACAGGAGCTGACACCTGGCTCTACACCTCCTCCGAAGGAGTCCTGCAGGTGAAGGATGCCATGCAGGGCCTCTCTTCTGTTCGCCCCATTTGGCTGACTCCTGAGGCCAGGTCCATACTGGCTATTTGTTTCCTAATTTGGGGAAATCACCCCATGAGGCTGCAGTTCGGGCTCTCTCATTGCAGGCAGGGCTTGCTAACAGCTTTCCTCTCCAAGCCAGCTCCTACCGATGAGCAGAGGCTGCCAGAAGAGTTGGAGCAGCAGGTGAGGTTAGGGTGTAGAGAGACGTGTTGGTTCCATTTTTGCCAACCCATCCATAGCAGGCCCTTTATTTTCATTCTAGCCGTGGCTTCTGCTTGGGTTCTCCAACTTGGAAGCAGCTTGAGCAGCCTCCCTGCCACCTGTCATGTGCTCTAAAGATGCCTCATGGGTAGTAAGGCGACCGCCTGCCTCCCACCTAAGCATAGCTCAGAGCATTACAATGTGATCATCACACATCCAATATGGTGGGCTGCACAAGCACATGGACATTTATATATGTATCTCAAAGATCAGGGCATGTGAAGAAGGCCCACTGAGAGAGTCACACGAAGGGGAGCCCCATCCCCGTAAACAAACTCATACAAGTCCCTATCACTGAGGCCTCTCTTTGGCAGGAGCTGGGGAGTGCTTCCTGCTTCCTCTCCCACAAATGCCAAAGGATGCAGCAGAGGAGATTGTGAAGTGGAGCGCAAAGCCTCACCTGCTAGTAGAGGACGATGGGGCCTTGGTCAGTTTCCCTGTCTGCAAATCAGGCTTATTTTTCCTGCTATAGTAATGATCTGTCAAGGCTGGGGCCACGGTCAGAGGCCCGATGGATGAGAAAGGGCTTTAAAACACAAATGTTGCCGGATAAATGTGAGGAATTTGGGTTTGCTTTTGTGATGGTGATGGTGATGTTGATGGTGGTGGTGATGGTGATGATGACAATGACAATAATGAGCTCAGCCAGACACAGTGGCTGCTTGACATTCACACTGGCCCCGCATCGGAGGCCTTTCTTCACAGGGAGCTTTGTGGTGGTGAGACGTGCTCGTCATATATGATATGTAGCACAGCACGGCCCCGCAGAGCATAGGATTTATTTTAGGTGCAGCACAGTGTAGAGGTAGAAAGACTTCCTGGGTTCCAAATCCAGGTCCACCACCCAGCTCTGTGACTTTGGGCAGATCACTCAAACTCTTTGTGCCTCAGTTTCCTCATCTGTAAAATGAGAATGATAACAGTACCTCCCTCCTAGAGTACTCAGTTTCAAAGACCATGGGCTGGAACTCAAGACTAATGTTCCAGTCCAGACCTGCAGCAAGCTGGGGTAGCTGACCTCAAGACAGAGCTGTGGGAAGACCCCACTTATGACCTGGATGCAAACCCTTGACTTGCCAGAAGTCCATGGGCAAGTCCTGGCTCCTGCGGCAGCCTTAGTTTCCATAGCTATAAAATAAAGACAGACCAGGTGCGGCTCACCCTGTAATACCGGCACTTTAGGAGGCTAAGGTAGGTGGGTCACTTAAGGTCAGGAGTTCGAGACCAGCCTGGCCAACATGGTGTAACCCTGTCTCTACTAAAGATACAAAAAAGAAAAAAATTAGCTGGGTGTGGTGTAAGCCCAGCTACTCAGGAGGCTGAGACAGTACAATCGCTTGAGCCCAGAAGGTGGAGGCTGCAGTGAGCTGAGATCATGCCACTGCACTCCAGCCTGGGTGACAGAGTGAAACTCTGTCTCAAAAACAAAATAAAAAATAAAATGAAGACAGTAACAGTCACTTCTCTCAGAGCCATTGGGAGGGATTAACTAAGACCCTGCATGACATAATTGTGTGGTTATTAAGTGCTGGCTGCCAAGCTAAACACCTTATATTGTCTCATTTAATCCTCCCAGCGATCAGGCAGGTACTATTATGAGTCCTTAATTTATAGATGTGCAAATTTGGACATCCAGAGGAGCGTGTTGTAGGTCACCCAGCTAGCGAGGTACGGGTGGAGGGAATGGACCCAGGCCGGGGTTCACCTGGCTGCCAAAGGATGCTGCTGCCCCAGCTCCCAGGAGGGACCCACATGCACCAGCCCCTCCCAGCTTAGGCTCCTGTGGCTCCCCTTCCCCTAACAGGAAGCCTTGCCACCTCGCTGTCCCCACCCCTGGGGGATGTCACACAGCGATGAATGGGTTCCAGGGTTGCAGGCTGTTGCTGGAATAAATGAGCTCATGTGTGTTGTGCCTGTCTCTCCTTGAGAGAGCATCACCCTGTGCACTCTCGATGAGCTTACCCCACGTATAGCAATATTGGATCAGCGTGTAAATGGACAGCCTTGTGCTGCTGAGAATGAGCAGTCAATAAAGGCCTGTTGACTGTCAGCAGACTCAGCTTAGCTCAGCTCCAGCCCAGGCATGGGGCCTCTGCCAAGCCCAGAGAAAGGTATAGCCCAAGCCCCCAGCTCCGGTGGGTCTGGCAGTGCTGCTTCTGTGCACGGGGTGCCGAGAGCTCTATCATATTTAGCCCTCTGAGTGTCAGCCCCAGAGCCAGTGTCATAGACATCTGCTTTAAATGGGGACTCCCTCAGGGTAGAGAGAAACCTTGGAGGCCAGAGTCACACCTTCCTTCTTCTCTGGGACGACCCTCATCCCTTGTAATTTTAGATGCAGCTTAGTATAGAGATGGAAGCACTGCCTGGGTTCCAAACCTGAGTCCACCCCCACCCAGATGTGTGACCTTGAGCACCTCATGCAAGCACTCTGTGCCTCAGTTTCCTCATCTGTAAAATGGGGATGATAATGTTCCTTTCCTCGTGAGTATTGTGAGAAGTAAACGAGTGAATATCTGGCACATTGCCACGCACGTAGCACAGAAAAGTGTTTCTGTGATCATCTTGCATCCATATCTGTCATAAATGAGTGTTCACTTTTGGTCGTGATGGCCATGAAGGCAGGGGATGGTCTGTCTTCTTCACTGCTGTGTCCCAAGGGAAGTTCTCAGGAAGTATTTGCTGAATACATGAAGGATGCATGAGCAAACACGTATGTGATCGCTCCCAATATGCCTGAGGGAGGCAGGGGTGGGGCTTACAGGTGCTGCTCATACCTGGAGGGGTTCACAGGCCCAGAAGTTACCTTAGATTCGAAGATGAAGGTAACAGCTGGGGCTATTTTAGTTTCCTGTCACTGCTATACCAAATTACTGCAAACCTAATGGCTTCAAACAATACACATTTATATCTTAAGGTTCTGGGGATCAGAAATCAGACATGGATCTCACTGGCTAAAATCAAATCAAGGGGATTGTGGCTTCAGGAGGCCACCCGCATTCCTTGGCTCATGACACATTTCCATCCTCAGAGCCAGCAATGGCCAGTCAAGTCCTTCTCACATCTCATCACTGAAGCCCCTGCCTCCCTCTTCCACATTTAAAGGACCCTCGTGATTAACAGATTACATGGGACCCACTCAGATAATCCAGGCTAATCTTTTTATTTTACAGTCAGATGGTTAGCAGCCTTAATTCCATCTGCTACCTTGATTCTCCCTTGCCATGTAACATACATAGTCACAGCTTCTGGAGGTTGGGATGTGGACATCCTCGATGCAAGAAGGGGTGGGGGGTTATTCTTTTGACCACAGGGATTTTTAGGTATTCAGGAAGATGGGAAAGTGAATGAAGGAATTCTCTAACTACCCCAAAACCATTTTGAGAGGGAAAGGACTTAGACCAGCACTTCTTTCAGTAGGTCTTCCTGGTACTCTTTCTGAATTGCATGACTCCAGGCTTCAGGGTTTTTTTTAGTCATTTTCTGGGGATCGTCATGAATGCCAGAAAGACAAGCCTCAATAAAGACCAGTAGTCTCGGCACCATGGCTCATGCCTGTAATCCCAGCACTTTGGGAGGCTGAGGCAGGCAGATCATCTGAGGTCAGGAGTTCAAGACCAGCCTAGCCAACATGGCAAAACCCCGTCCCTACTAAAAATGCAAAAATTAGCTGGGCAAGGTGATAGGTGCCTGTAATCCCAGTTACTCGGGAGGCTGAGGCAGGAGAATCTCTTGAACCTGAGAGGCAGAGGTGGCAATGAGCTGAGATTGCGCCACTGCACTCCAGCCTGGCAACAGAGAACGACTCTGTCTCAAAAATAAATAAATAAAGGACAATAGGACAGTAGCCCAGATGCAAGAGTTGTTCACGGAGCCCCTCCCATGTGCAAGTGTTGGTTGCAGTCAGCAGCAGTCCACTCCTGGGCCCATCTTTATTGAGCACTTACTATGTGGAAGGCACTTTACCAGGCACGAGATGCCCATTCCCTCACTAAATTCTCATGACAGCCCCTTGAAGTAGTTTCAAGTCGTCACCCCCATTTGACAGATGAGACAGCTGTGGCACAGAGGGGTTTTGTGACTTGACAGAAATCACATAGCTCGTCAGTGGCAGAACTGGGATTTGAACCCAGGGAGTTGGACTCCAGAGTCTTGGCTCTTTCCTGGCTTGATGTCCTGCTTCTCTGCCATTCATGTACATTGTTCCACTGCAGTTGCACAACCACCAGGTGAGGACAGGATTTCTTTTGAATCCCAACTGCTTAGACATGGAGACAGGCTGACAAAAATTGTGTGGCCAGCCTGGTGTCACCATTAAGTGAGCTGCCTGGGCTCTTTCTCTGCATCACACTGCCTTGCCATGGGTTACTAATAAAGAAATAATTTGTAGAAAATGAGTATTTTCAAAACACTCCCTGCCACCTGCAGTCCCTTTCAGGAGTGTTGATTGTAGTTCCCCAGGCTCCCCATACAGGTAAGCAATCACCCCTACTTTAGAACTGAAAGTCTCCTGCCCGCCACCCAGGACTGTCATTTAGCCAGCCAGCCTGAAGACTGCAAAAAGCAGACAGATGCGATGCTTGCGAGAGTCAACGTGGCCAGTCTCTAGGAGCTCCTTAATGAAAAATTTCAATCCTGTGGATGAGAGTGGAGTCCACGCAGCCCTCATTACTACCCAGGTCTAAATTAAACAAGACAAGGCAGGCTCTTGAGGAGCAAGGCAGAAATTACTAAAGGCTCGAACTGTAAATTGCGGAGGAGAGCTTCTGTCGGGGAAGGTTCTCTGACGTTTCAGGGTGCATGGAACCCCAATGCATTTCTCTTTTGGAGGACCAGTGGCCACTGAGGTTAGGGTACAGAATGGGGTACAGTAAACCCAGCCTCCTCCTCCTGCCCTCTCTCGCTGGGTGACGGCTGGGCTGCGAGCCTGGCCCCCAGGACTCTGCCTTGGCTACTATGTTTCCAGAATGGTAAAGCTTGGAATCAGATACCCCGCAGTACATTGTCTTCTAGGCTGACAGCTCTTGTCTCCCCAGCTTGAATCCATGCTTAGTGGGCCAGGGTTGAGTTCTGGGGTCCCCATATCCCTTTGTAGTGACACCCAGCATCTCTTTCTAGATAAGGGGCTTGCATGAGAAAACACCATGTTGGCTTACAGTGGGAAATCGTATTCTTTCCCATCAATTGGATCTCTAGGTGACCACCTGAGATCCAAAGTTCTGGAAGTCAACACACCATCCACCTGCACTCCCCTTGCCCACCTCTCTCTCTCTCTGTCTCGCTCGAGCACAGGCACACGCACAAGGGGTGCTGGCTGCAGTCCGACAGGAACGGAGGCTTCCTGCCATTAATTGGAGAACCCTGACTGCAGACACAGCATAACTATCTATTCATAGCCTTTTTATAATTCTAAGAAATGCTGCTCTGGCTAATACCTACTTCAGGGCAAATGACTGGCTGGCGAATCAGCACTTTTCAAGTTATAAACATCTCCTTTTAGCTGGGACCCCTCGTTTATTTTCAGTATTCTTCAGAATGCGGAGTTGGGGTGTGACCAGCCGGCCCTGGCTGTGGCCTGGAGGATGGACTGGGCCTGGGACACTCAGGGAGGGGTGGGGGGCGCTACACCCCATGGCCAGGGGACAGTGACAGGCAGCACTGCCCTCAGAGGCCCCAGGGGCCACTGGGTCCCAGCTGCTTCTACAGGACAGTCCAGGCCATGGCTTTCCTTGCCTTGCACCCATTTCCTGGAGGAAACGTGGGAAGGGTTTGGGAATCGGTCCCTGCTCCATGGCTTCTGAGAATTCCTTCTCTCCAGACTAACACTGCTGTCTAGGCACTTCTCCACCTTTAGCTCTCAAGCCGTGGAGGGGCTTGTAAACATGTTGCTTTTTGTGAATTGAACAAGTGGACTCGTCTAGTTCCGTAAGCAATGCCGGGGGCATCCGGAGCCCCAGGAAGCTCACTTCCTCCTGAAAGCTCCCCAAGCAGGCAGGATGCCCCCCACAACCCCTTCCACCCCGCGCTGTGGCATCAGCTGCCACGTCTTGAGAGCCTACTGTGTGCCAAGCGTTTTACCTGCAGGGTCTGATTGTATCCTCAATCTTAGGCAGTGGGTACCAGGATTGTCCCCTTTTTATAGATGAAGAAAATGGAATTGAGGAAGGTGGAGCAGCTCCCCACAGTCTCACGCTAGCGAGGGGCGAGGCCAGGACGCATGTCGTCAAAGGCGCTTGTTGCTGTGGCTCCCCCCGCCCCCCAGGGCTGCGTGCAGCCTCCCCTTCCAGACCCTGTTCAATATTTCCTCATCCAGGAACACAGGACCTGGGGCTGGACGGCAGCCCCTCACTCCTCATGCGCTGGGAGGGTCTCCCCAGGACCACAGCCTCCAACCACCCCTGTCCCTTGAAGATGAACGGTCCCAGCTGCAAATTTCAAACAGTGTTTAGTGCCGAGCCAAGACAACAAAGTCCACAGACGTTTGGCCTTTGAGGCCGAGGAACACGAGCTTTCCTTTTGATCTGCTCTTCAATTTTTTAAAAGGGGGGGGGGGGGAATGGAGAGGATCAGTGAGTAGAAATCTAATTTGAAAAAAAACAAAACAAGTTCACACAAACAGGAAATGTGTTTGCCGCGAACCAGTCGCTGCTGCTTTGGAACTTTTAAAATGACAGCATGTCTTATAGACGCCGCTCACCTCTCTTAGTGAGCCTGGAATTCTGGGGCTTGGAGGAACAAGGTTGAGAAGCTATGGATGTGGGAGGGGAGGAGAGACCATCTCGTGTGCCTTGCTGCGTTTGCTCCAGGGCCGGGGCTGCTCCTCAGCCAGGCTGGGTTCCTTGGTTTTACTAAAGGAAGACTCATGTCTTCCTTGAGAAGTGTTTGCTTACAAAAGACAGAAACCCACCCTGTCGTGCTGAGACCAAGGGGAATTTCATGGAAGGGCAAACCCTAGAGCAGGAAGCTGGGCTTGGGCCTGGTCCCATCCCCACCCCATCTCATCAGGCATCACAGATTTAAGGAGTAGGCCTGTGGGTCCCTGGTGCTCTCTGAACCCTTTAGTCTCTGCTGGGGCTTATCTCTGTGTCTCTGTTTCTTTCTCTCTCTCTCTCTCTCTTTCTCTCTCTCTCTCTCTCTCTCACACACACACACATACACACACACAAACACACACACACACACCAGAGCTACCTCAAAATGATGCCTTCATCCTAGAGCCTTCAATCCCACATGGGTCCAGTACCCCACTGGCTCACCTGTCTCTGACCTTCCATGCCACCTTTTTGGGAAAGAGAGTCAGATCAGAGTCTCTCTTTGCCTCAGTTTCCTCTTCT
Organism: Cacajao melanocephalus; assembly: GCA_963573385.1. Taxonomy (NCBI): domain Eukaryota; kingdom Metazoa; phylum Chordata; class Mammalia; order Primates; family Pitheciidae; genus Cacajao; species Cacajao melanocephalus. The sequence goes on along the minus strand of CAUYLG010072423.1, from coordinate 25,352 downwards.
GCAAAATAGGAGTGCTGATGATATTTCTATCCTGGAATGTCTGTGAAGGTGCCTTGGTTTAGACAGTGTTGCTCAGCTCATTTAGACTCAAGTGAGGTACCCCTGCACCTGATAGAGAATGAGTGCTCAAAATGGGGGTGTGATTGCGGTCCTTCCTACTGGACAGTGTCCCTGGTATGAGGAGTTATGTGAGCAAATGTTTTCAGAGCCACCTCAAAGAGAACACAACCAGCATAGAAAAAAAGTTAGATCATCTCACTCAGAGAACTATTCTAAATACGTTATGATAAGTCCGATTTCTAGAAGATATTGTGTAAATTTCAGAGCACTGCCACATACATGTCTCAGGCGATTCCCCCAATATTCTGAGATATTACTGAGACTGTTTGATAAACAAGGAAATAAGAGGTTAAAGTACAGCCTGAGGTCACACTGTCTGCACGTGATCGAGTTTAAACTCAGATCCATGCCCAACTCTAAATTCCCTGTGGGGTTGTTGTTGTTTGTTTGTTTGGGGTTTTTTGAGACAGGATCTTGCTCTGTCACCCAGGCTGGAGTGCAGTGACACATCATAGCTCACTGCAGTCTCAATCTCCCAGGCTCAAACCATCTGCTCCCCCGAGTCCCCAGAGTAGCTGGGACTACTGGCACACACCACCCCACTCAGCTAAGCATGTGTGTGTGTGTGTTATGTGTATAGATGAGATTTCACCATTGTTGCCTGGGTTGGTCTTGAACTCCTGGGCTAAGTGATCTGCCCGCCTCAACCTCCCAAAGTGCTGGAATTACAGATGCGAGCCACCATGCCTGGCCAATTTTGTGTGTTTTCAACTTTATCAAAGGTAAACGTCTTCATAACCCATCCTATTTCTCTTTTTTCTCTTTATACCTTGGCTACCAGGAAGCACAGACTAAGTGTGCTGCCTAAACTCAGCACTGCCCTAACCATGGTTTTGAGTATATTTCGTGTATTGACTGAACTGTAGTACTTAGATGAGGTAGACTGGTTTTCTAAAACACAGTGTAAGTGCCTCTGTGAAGTGGATGAATTGTGCCTTTGCACACATTCAAAAATGGTGAGGATGAATTTTATTTCTAACACGTCATCGTTCCTGCTTGTGGAAGAGAATGGGCTATCGTGGACGTAGCCTGGCACCTGTCCCTTCCTGTCATCTGGTTCTCTCTTCCAGCCTTGCTGTCTGCATTCTTTACTGAAAAGAGTGTCCAGAGAAAACAAGGCCCCACTCCCCTGCAGGTCATCTTTCTGTTCCTGCTGATCCCTGCGGGGAGGTGAGGGGAGCTTTTCTCAAAGGCCCTGGTAGTGAAACATCATCACAGTGAGCAAGACCTCTGTGAAGCTGAGGTGGGGATAGCACCTTTCCAGGACTCTAGTCAGTGTCAGTTCCTGAGGATGTTAAACCTGCACGGACAAATCCACGTGTCCTAAGGGAAGGCTGCTGTGTGTCTAGGGAAAGGCTAATGACATTTTTTTTTCTTTTTTTTCTTTTTTTTTTTTTGAGTTGGAGTTTCGCTCCTCTTGCCCAGGCTGGATTGCAATATTGCAATCTCAGCTCACCGCAACCTCCACCTCCTGGGTTCAAGCGAGTCTCCTGCCTCAACCTCCTGAGTAGCTGGGATTACAGGCATGCACCACCATTTCTGGCTAATTTTGCATTTTTAGTAGAGACGGGGTTTTGCCACGTTGGCTAGGCTGGTCTTGAACTCCTGACCTCAGATGATCTGCCTGCCTCTGCCTCCCAAAGTGCTGGGATTACAGGCGTGAGCCACTGCACCCGGCCAAGGCTAATGAGTTTCTTGGCCTTTGTCCCTCAGTTCTCACAGGGGTGGTGCTGGGGTGCGCTGTCAGACCCGCTTACCCTAGACAGGAGCCTGACACACCTGGCTGAGTCCTGCCTCTGGCCTGGTGCCTCGGTTCCTTTTTCTGTGATGTGGGGGTAGTGTCACCTCCCCTGGGAGTTGTGGTAGCCACCAGCAGTATTAACAACGATGACAAGGACAGCTGGCTCCTCAAGGACCGTACTTAATGCTTACGATATCCCTAATACTGCAGTGAGCTGTTTAACTGATGAGTGTCTCACAGTCGCTGATGAGAAGACAGAAAGGCTGCCAGCTTGCCTGAGATCACACAGCAAGTACATGCACAACAGAGCCAGGACTCCAAGATGAGAGGAAGGCACTAGCTCAGACCGTGGGGTCTCAGACCGTGGGGTCTCAAGCAGCATTGCTTCTCTTGCCTTCTGCAGGGACCGGGAGGCCAGCAGCCTGTCTTGTCTATAAGGTAACATCGGCAAGCTTGTGGTCCGTGCCTCCCTGTGTTCCTTCCTCTCTGACCCCCTTTCACCCTCTGCCCTTCTTTTTTTTTTCTTCTGTAAAAGGCCAGACCCAGCATATCCCAGCCTGCGTGAGGGACTGGTATTGAAGCGGAGCTGGGCTGGAACCCTCGACCTCGGCTGCATAACGTGGCCGTGCTGTCTGAGAGAGTCCGTTTCTAGTTGTATTAAACACATGCACTTGACTTTCAAAAGCCAAGGCCTCAGTAAATGAAATGCTCATCTCCAGCTAAACACTGCTGTGGGGTTCAGCCCCTTGGAAGCTAGGGGTTTAGGAGGAGAATGCTCTCTCACTCCAGGGCCCCAGCATCCCCCAGAAAGTGGCGTGTGGGCCTCTTCCCAGAGAATAAAACTGGGGCTTATCTGACTGTCCCTTATTTATTTTTTTAATTTTTAGATCATCAATCATTTGTTTAATCTATTTGAATTCCCCAAATCCCAATGACAAACGTCCCAACACACCCATCCAGCCCAGGCTTGGTCTTCTGAGCACCGCCATGGTACCTCCACCGCTGTCCCTCATGAGCACCTGAGGTATGCTGGGGACGCTGCTGCATGTTTGACAAAGTCCTGGCATCACCCTGTAGGTACCGTTAGTCCGATAGGGAACCGCATGCCACAGTCTTACGGCCTGGCGGGCAGGTGGGGCATGGGTCTCCCCCAGGCCTCTGCTCGTACCACCCCCTGACCCTGAAGGCTTGTTCAATCTGTGGCCTGCAGTGAAGGAGGAATTTGCTCTCCCCTTTCCCGACAGTCACTCCAATAAATCACTCCCTGTTTTCATTTAATTGTTAAGGCAAAAATAAAACCTCCGTGGAGTGCCCCATATATCTGCCTCTGGCTTATTTATAGGGTCTTTGGCATAGAGAGACATGCCCCTGGGAGGTGGTAAGAGTTGGGTTAGCCAAGAGGTGGTGCCCAAATCAGAGTCTGGGGTGAGGGGCTGCCTTGATCACCCTGGCCAGGTACCCCTAATTACTGCGACCCTCAGTGGCCCTCCCTGGAAAGGGGCTCTGTCGTGTCCCTTTACCACCCAGAAGACCGAGCGATGAGACTGGGTGTTTTCTGACCTCTTCTCAGAGAAAAACAGTTCCTATAAAAAGGAATGAAATTTTGACACATGCAACATGGATGAACCTGGAGGGTTTTTACCAGGGAAGTAGGAGAAAGACATTTCACAGACATGGTGGTAAGTGTGTATGTATGTAATTGAACATATAAGGCATTGTAGGTAATTATGTAAATCTGAGTTGAAGGAGAGCGACTGGAGGGTTAGAGGGAGACTGTGATGTGATCTGACATTTTAAAATAATCACTTTGGTTGCTCTGTTGAAAATAGATTATAGGGAAAAGAGCAGTAGCGTGGTGAGTAGTTAAAGGGCTCCTGAAGTGTCCTAAAGAGAGAAAATAGTGGCTTTCAAGTAGTGAGAAGGGCATTATGTTAATTGAAAGAAGCCAGACACAGAAGGACAAATACTGTACGTGTGTCTGACGGCACTTAGAGTAGTGAGGATGCCTCGGGCCGTTGGCTACCAGAGGCGCTGAGGGAGGGGAATGGGGAGTTCGTGTTTGATGGGTACAAAGAATCCATTGGGAAGATGAAAAAGTTCTGGAGATCGGTGGTTGGTGATGGTTGCACTGCCATGGGAATGTGCTTAATGCCCATGAACTGGACAGATAAGATGCTAAATTTCGTGCTGTGTGTATTTTACCACCTTTTTTTTTTAAAGAGGAGACTTCTGGGTGGTTTTCTTCCCATGTCGCTACCTAGGGAGCTCTTGCTATGTGGAAGCATTTGTCCCCACAGGGTTAGGAGCAGCAGCCAGGGTTCCGGGAGGCAGAGAAACTTGTCCTCAGGCGTCTGCACCTCTGAGGCCTCAGCGTGGGCTTCCTGGCCGCTCCTTGCCCAGAACAGTCACTGGAGGACTCCCTCAGTCCTTCCTGCCACTGGCGGAGCTGCAGTTACCTGAGAGCATTTGAGATCAGCGGTGGTCAAATAATACAACATGTTAGAGTCAGACTGACTAATAAAACATAAGACACTCCATTAATATTGAATTTCAGATAGACAATGAATACTTTTACAGTATATGTATATGTCCCATGCAATATAGGGAGATACTCATCCTAAAATGATCTGCAACTCCAGTGTAACGAGTGTTCTGTATTTTCTTTGCTGAATCTGGTGAGCCTGTGTGAGAGGCAGCCCAGCAGTGGCATCCTCCCCAGTGGGTCTTGGTGCGTTAGGGCTGGAAGTGGGTGGTAGAGTGTCAGCCTTGCGAGCCCAGGTTCTGCTTGTGGAGTCTTCTAAGTCCAGCGCCCCCATTGCATAGCCACCTGACTCTGGGCACGTTCCCAGCCTTCTGACTCTCAATTTCCTTATCTGAACATGTGGATAATAACGGTTCCCTCCTTATGAAATGGCAAAGGATGAAATGACAGTACCTGTGCAGTCTTTAGCATAGCAAGCGTTCTGTTCGTGTCAACACTTCAGGTTGTTTTGTTTCTTTGCCTCCCTTTATGAATTAAAGATGACTGTTTTCTCGATGAGCCTGAGGCCGTGGTGCCGAAACAGAAAAACAGCAGTTTTCCTGGGCTGCATGACCTTGAGTGAGTCAGTTCACCTCTCTGGGTCTCAGTTTTCCCAGCTCTACATTCACTTAAAGTTTTCAGGTTCCTTTCATATTCAAAAGTATACATGATACCTCAATAAAGCTGTTAGTTTTTTTTTTTTAATTCTGAGCATTCCTCCCCTGTATCTCCTCCCAGCCATGCTTGTTTTCTCACCTAATACTTGCAATCACACGAAGTATGTGTCACTTCCCCACTTAAATAAGTCTCAGGACTCAGAAAATTTCGAAGCCTCTGGCTCAGGGCACACAGCTGTTGTGTGGTGGAACCTAGCTTCCAACCCTGGGCTTCCTATAGGCCAATTCTTATCACCCTTTACAGACCAGGGATTGGTTTTCTTGGAGAGTGGGCAGTGGGTCTCACAGCCCGAGGTCAACCCACTCTGAATGGATGGTCCGTGGGTGGGTTCGCCACTCACCAGACTCAAGCAAGACAAGGCAGGGCAGTCAGCATGGCTCCCAAGGGCCTGTAGGAGTGGTGTGTGGATGATCTTTCTGGCCGCTTTGCCTCTGCCGTCTTGATTAATCAAGATGTGGCTAGACAACAGGGAGCTCTTCGGTCTTAACATCATCAGTCCCTTTGTGTCCATCTCGTGAGCCAATGAAGTAGGACCGGCAAGAACAAGGCCTGTGCTAAACAGGCCTGAGCCAAGCCTCTGTTGACACGACAGAGAGACAACAGAAAGACGTACTGAATATTTCATAAGGGGTTCTAAGTATCTCATTTAGAATCCTTAGTGAAATATGAAATCAGAGACTCTTTAATTCTTTGCTTTAGGCCTAGCTTCAAAGTTCAAAGGTAATTTTTGTCCTTTTCCTTTTCTGACAGACATTGTCAAAATTGGGTTTGGAGTGGTCTCGCTGGCCAGTGAAGGCCATATTGGTACATCCCCTGGTGCAGAGTCCACACTTGAAGGAGACACTGGGTCTGCCGTTGGCATATTCAAAGAGAAAAACAAAGCAGCTGAATTAAAATGAAAAACTAAGGGGCTTGTAATTAAAAGGCTGTGGTATAAACCAGAGGCCTGGAATTGGTACCTGGTACTGTAAACTAAAAATAGACTCTTTCTGCAGAACAAGCAGGGAAATCCCATGGATCGTGGGCCACTGGGAGGTGGACAGAGGAGGCAACGTTCATCTTCCTTCCCTCCTCTCCCCCAAGACGGAGGAGCTCAACAGCCCTGCTTCAGGGTGGGGTTTTCTGGAAAGGGCCAGGCTGGTCTATATGTGTAATAGGCTGGGACAGGATGTGTCAGGATTTGAGCAGCATCGAAACCTGCTGTAGGGCTGAGACATTAGAGTGTAATTCCTCAGAAATATCCCCGACATCTGCATTTTAACTGTGCTTAGTTGTGGTTGTATATGTGATTAGAATACACTGCCTAAGGAGCCCATTAGCAAGATGTGACATATCTGAACAATCTCATCTATCTTGCATAATTTAGGGCCCTGAAAAGTAGGAGGTAGGCAGATAAATTTTGGTGGATGGAGTAAGGAGGCTATCAGGGACATGTCTGGGACTGGTCACTGTCGTGACAAAGGATGATTATGTCCACCTGGCATTTTTGTCTGGTCCACCATGCGCCTTAGTTCACCAGTGTAATTGTGAACAAGTGGTTCTGTAGGGATCCAAAAGGAAACAAACATTTATTTGGCCACCAGCCCCCACCCCCAGGCACAGCTGTGCCTTCCGGCATGTCTGGGGATCATATCCACTACTAAAAGAATTGATGCCCTCTGGACACAGCATGATTTTAAAAACAGTATCAGCGATAATAGTAATAATAAATAGCTGTGATTTCTCACAACTCTACATCAACCTTCTAGCAGGGAATGGTTCTAATAATGTAATTTGCCAATCCCTGGAAGTCCCTAATGTCTTGATTGGTTAAATTCAATGATGGTACAGTCATGGCAATGGCAAATTACATTATTAGAACCTTCTAGAAGGGAATGGTTCTAATAATGTAATTTGCCAATCCCTGGACATCCCTAAGGTCTTGATTGGTTAAATTTTGTGTTGCACCCCTCAGTGTCCTACATTTAAGATCCTTTAGGGTCAAACCTTGCTCTAAGCTCATCCTGTTTAGCCCTTGGAGGAGCAATAAATGTGTTAATCTAGCCAGGAAAGTTGGCCATCTGCTCAGGTGCTGAAGTTACACCAATGCAAACAGAAATTTACTCCTCAAATCCCAGCACTGTGGGCAGTGGGGCCAGCAGGAAGGCTGATGGGAGTGGGCAGGCCCCCAGTAGCAGGGCTTTGGGAATGCACATTTACCACACCTTGGAATAGTGTTTGGGCCTTGGTAGAGTGGAGATGATAAGACTGGACCGACCAGTCCACCGCCCAACACATGTTCCTAAATGTTTACTGAATGAATGAGTTAACTGAGTGCTTTTATAATCAAGTTTAGACAGGAGTCTACACTGAGAGCCCAAGGAGGAAATGCTTCATTCTCCAGTCCCTCACAGTCATTCAACAGGTGTTTATTGAGTATCTACTATGTCCCAGACAGTGTTCTAGGTGCTGGGGACACAGCAATGAAAATGACAAATGAGCTCCTTGAGCACAGGAAGCTTATGGACTAGTGGGATGATAAGGAGATGGTCACAGAACCATAAGTGCTAAGAAGGAGAACAGGGACCCTAAGCTACCCAGGAAAGTCCCTCTAAGGAAATGACATCTTAGCCAAACCTGGCAAGCAAGTTAAAAATCAGGCAGGCACAGGGGAGAGAGGCGTGGATCCAGGACCCAGCCACAGCTGTCCCTTCCGGCATGTCTGGGGATGAAATCCAGTATTGAAAGAATTGATGCCCTCTGGACATAGCATGATTTTAAGAACAATATCAGCAATAAAAGTAATAATAAATAGCTGCGATTTCTCACAGCTCTCCATCAAGAGAATCTTCACTTCCTTCTTTTTCATGGGCTGTGGTTTTAATTGGATAAGTGGTTCCTTTAGAAATAATTAGGGATTGTAATCAGTTGTCATTCAGAAGTCTTCAGCAGGAACTGATTGGCAGGTCTCTTCGGGCTTGACCTTAAAACTTCCCCATCGCCGTGACTAATGTCAAGTAAAGCCCAAAGAAGCATGACGGATTTCAGAAGAACGGAAAAGGAAATGTGGAAGCGCCCACAGTCCGTGCACACACTAGAACCCAGCGTTTTGTGTTCTGTGGAGAAACATCTGAAATGATCAGACCATCTTCAACTCCAAACTCTTCTTAAAAAAAAAAACAAAAAAACAAAAAACAAAAAAAAAACTATGAGTGTGTTCTCTTTAAGAAGCAAGGAGTTGAAGGAGGAACTTCAGACATGAGCCACCCATCGGCCTGAGGTTAGGATGAATTTCAGAGTTCCCGCCTGTGACTTGCAGGGGCCCCATGGAAAGTGCCGGCTCTTGTTCTTCATTGGCCATGATGTGCTCTTGTCCCACTGGTTTAACTCAAGAAAACACTGGGGACCCTTCCAGTCCTGAACGACGGCCCTGATCCTCCCGAATCCCAATGCTACTAGGGAAGGCTTGCTCCCACCCTATGTTGCTGGGCCCCTGCCCTCCTGGGTTCCACCAGTTCTTAGACTCCTTGGACGGCAGAGGGGAGAGGATGAAAAGAAGCCACTGAGGAAGGCAGGCGTGGGTGTGGAGATGGACAGAAAAGGGAAGGTCCAAGGTAGATGGCCGGTATCTTCCTTCTAGTGTCAAGAGTCAGAACAACGTCGTCCTGGTTGTCAGATGGAAAAATGTGACTTACAAAACAGTATAATACCAATTAAAACTTACCAAAAAAAATAGCTGGGAAAACACCAAAACAGGGATGATAATTACCTCTGGTTAATTGGAATTTAGGGGATTTATTTTCCTATTACTGTTTTCCTCTAATGATTACTATTAGTTTCTATAATTGTTTTAAGGATAACAGCAAGCAAGAAAAAAAAAAGAGACAGAAAAAACACGGACTGATGAGCTGACAGAAGCAGACACACGGCCAGAGCGACCGACGGACTAGGGGAGACTGACCTCCTGTCCCACATACTCTGTCACCTGGAGCCAGCCTCTCTGTGACCTTCAGCTTCCTCCCCTGTGAAATCGTGCTTCCTGTCCTGACCATCTTATCAGTTGTCCTGACGCTCAAGTGAGAAGACAAGGGACCTGGCAAATTGTGTAGAGGATGACTGGGAGCCAGTCATTAAGTACTGAGGATTTAAGTAGCATTTCTTTGCAGACAGTTCACGCAAATGCTTTGTGAAGAATGCAGATTGGATCTCTGGGAGCAGGGCCCGGGAATCTGCGTTTTAACAAGCACCTGCCCTCCGACTTTGAGATCCAGGCATTTCAGACAGACAGCATCAGGGCAGGAACATGAAGGATGGCTGTCACAGGTGCCGTGAGTGACAGAAGCAGCATCAGGTCTAGCGTATTGTCTTCTCGCAACTTGAACCTTGCTGGATAAGTGAGAAGCGGGTATGCAGAATCGCACGGTGTGCAGACGGCAGCCTGATGAAGTGCTGTGCGCTTGGGAGTTGAGGGGAGCTCGATGGCGCTGGGGTAGGGTTCTACGGAGGGTAGGTTGATTTAGAAAGATGAAGAGGAGGAGCAGCACAGGCTATCTGGGTTGGGAAAACCCTGGTGAGCAGGGTCCACCAGGCGGGAGGGCAAGGCCTCCTTCTCCTGCCGCCCGTCTCCCCTAGTCCGTCGGTCGCTCTGGCCATGTGTCTGCTTCTGTCAGATCATCAGTCTGTGTTTTTTCTGTCTCTTTTTTTTTCTTGCTTGCTGTTATCCTTAAAACAATTATAGAAACTAATAGTAATCATTAGAGGAAAATAATAATAGGAAAATAAAAATCCCCTGAACTCCCATTAACCAAGAGGTAATTATTATCCCTGTTTTGGTGTTTTCCCAGCTATTTTTTGGTAAGTTTTAATTGGTATTATACTGTTTTGTAAGTCATATTTGCACTTTCTGCTTCCTGATCTCACCTGTTCCAAGACTTGGGGCTCTAAGTAGCATTACACTGGCCGGGCAGGCAGGCACCCTCATCCTCTGACCTGCCGGACTGGCTGGTGTCAGCTGACAGCGTAGCCGCACTGAAAACAGAGACGGCACACCGGGGGCCCCCCTTACCTCTAGGGCCTTGTACTCACTGCTTTGCTTCCGGTCGACTCTGAAAGCTCCCTGCTGCTTCCTCTACCATTCCTTCGCTGGTTCTGGAGGAACTACCCTGCTGGGTTGGCATCCTGCCTCTGCCACTTACTCACTGTGTGACCTGAGAGCAGTTAATTAACCTCTCTGTTCACATGGCCTCTTGTATGAAATGGGGAGAAGAGTGACTCTTGCCACAGAGGGTAGTCATAAGGATTGTCCCTGAGATCATCCACGTAAAACCTTTGATGCAGGGTCTGGCACTTAGCAAGGGCACAATAAATGTTAGCCACTGATACAGGTGTTCACCTGGCAACCGTTTACTGAACTCCTACCATGCTAGGTATGAGGGTGGGGCTCGAGGCACGAGGAGCTTGTCATAGGCCCGGGTGGGAGTGAAATAGACTCCTGTGACAGTCTGATAAAGTGGTGTGTCTCGGATGCAGGTGGCACAAAGCGTGGAGTGGCTGGCCCAGCGATGGGCTCAGAGAAGGAGACACATGGTTGGGTCTTGAAAGGACAGGATGGGAAGGTGGGAAGACGTTCCATGCGGAGCGAATGGCATATAAAAAGTCCCAAGTCCAGGATGTAACATCGTCACTCCTTTTATCCTCTGCTTTGGGAAGAAATGCGGAGAGGACTGGCTTCTGCCCGCTCACACTGTTCACCTCTAGGAGAGGCCAGGTTGCATCCAAGGCCAACCTGGAGTGGACAGAAGGTGCAGCAGTTTCCCAGAGGGGCTCTATAGACTCCTGGCTTGCAGCTGCCAGGAAAGTCTGTTCCCCACAGCTCCCTGGTCCCAGCTGCGCGGTAGTTCACTGCTCCGAAGCACTGCTGCAGCTGCCTCAATGTCAAAGCCGGGGCAAGGATGCCCATCTTACCTTCTGCCCTGGACTGCTGCCACTGTCCTGCGTCCTGGACGTTTGCTGTCTGCTCTCCACTTACGAGCTGTCTTCCTGGGGCCAGTCCTGGCTGCCTGCTCCATTTTATCTTGTTCATATGCACGCCTTGGTATTGACTGTCTCCTGCATCACTCCAAGCCAAAGTTCCCAAATTGATCAGAACCCTCATTGGAGCACTAACTTACTGTGCACAACATGGCTTAGAGGCATGGAGGGTGGACGTATCTATCACCCGGACACAGCTGTCGCTGCCCTGGAAAACGAATACAGCCCAAACAGGGACACTCCCACCAGCAAACTAAACAGGCAGTTCAATCCGTAAACACACCAAAACCCAAACAAGCGCACCCAAGAGATGTCATCCTCCTCCAGCCTGTGCAGGGGGGTGGCTGTCTATGCTGCTGAGACCTAAGAGATAAGTCCTGCTTGGGCTGGAAGTATAAAAACAGACCTGGAAGGCTTCTCCTAGTTTTATTTTGGGGGGATCGTGAGGAGAAGAGGGGAAAACCTGGTATCCCCGTTCTGAACATGAGCTTGAGGACTGTGAGTCTGAGGCCACATTTTGTAATAGAAGAGTAAGCAAACGGGGTGTAAACCCCTGCCCCCCTCCCCACCAGCCCTGAGACTCAGGACCAAGGACTCAGCCTCTGTGGGCCTCAGCATTTCCATCTGTAAATTGGAGCTGAGTGTGTCCACCTCTCAGGGTTGAAAGGATTCCGGATATAATGTGTCCAGTTTCCAGCACCAAGTAAAGGTTTCCTGTTTTTAGTTCCCTTCCCTAGCACAATGTCCATCCATGTCATGATTCCAAAATGTGGTTTTGCACAAATGCAACTGTGGCCTCCTTCAAAGTACATTTGGTTACTATATAGTGTTTAATCCCCAATGTACTGGACATTGGGAATAGAGCTGTGAATGAGACAGATGAGCCTGCCCCAGGGGCTGGCAGCCCAATAGATTGGCCTTTGGTGACGTTCTGGGGGAAACAGTGGTGATGGCAGAAAGTCCACCCCAACATCCTCCCCTCTGGCCTAGGGCAGGAGAAACTGCAACCAGCTCCCCAGCTATGCTCGGTCCCTCCAGGGAAGAGGGTTGCACTGCTGGTGTTTGGTTTTGTTTGGGTGCACCTCAGCATCTGGGACTCAGAAGCAGGAGGTGGTGGGTTATGGCCGCGCCCTGTGGTGGCTGGGCCACCTGGAATTCATGAGCTTTGCCAGCGTGAACCAGGCTGTGCCAGGAGCCTGTCCTCTGTTGGCCTATGTGTCATAAGCCAGACCCCAGCAAGGCCTCTCCCAAAGATGTGGGTGCCTCGGAAAGATGGAAAGCAGTGATGCCCATTTCCCTAAGGGCCTCCCCAGCCTTTGACAAGGTCCTGGCAGAAAAGCTAGACTCAATGGCTTATTTTCCTAAGTTTTGACCCCAGGGACATTTATAAGTGGCCTGAAAACTAAATCAATGGATTTCACTTACTTTTTAAAAAGTCACCTTTCGTCACATTTGAAATAGACCTTCTTGCCCTGTCTCTGAGTCCCCCCACATCTCTTCTCCCTTCCTCAACCCACCCTCTAAGGGTCTAAGGCAGGAGTGCCTGTCATACACAACACTAGGTAATAAAACACCTTTTGGGGTTTAGCCGCCAAATGTCCCTCCTGTCCAAGTATCCATATCCAGGTCTGGGCTCCGTTGGGGATCCGGTGGGTGTTGCCGTCGTCGGGGCATTTGCCGCACCCAGATGCTGACGTCATCTATTGATACCCCTAGTCTCCAGATTCTCTTTGGCATCCTCCTCCTCAGCTTCCTAATCACTGATGAGACCAGATGGCAAAACAAATGGGGACTGATTTTGCAGTGACATCAGAATTGGAAGCTTTCTTTCTGGAACTAAGTATTTATTAAGTATTTTTTTAAGCACTTACTTCCTAACATGTGGTCCACAAAGAGGGCATCAGCCCTGTGCTTTGAACTTGACACGCATCGTGTCACTTAATCTTTGCTGTGCCCCCTTGTGTAGTAGGTACGACCAGCCCTATGAGAGATGGGGAAACTGAGGCCCTGACCAGTGAAGTGGTGTGTCCAAAGTCACGCACTGGGATTCCACCCATGCCCCTTGTCTCCAAGGTGTGTCCTCTTCCCAAAATGCTGTTCTGCCATTGGGTTCTTTTGCTGGAAGATGATGTAGGTAATACATATCTTGAAGGTTGCTGTGGAGGGCATGAGACCAGACTGCTTTTGCTAGATGGAAAATCTGGAGTCTAGCTTTCCAGCTCCCACAGGGAAAAGACCTCGGAGTAGATCCAAGATTCCCCCATGACATGGAAGAAAGAGGAAAGGGGACATTTATAAGGCCTTTGTGGGAGGAAGTAACACTGTGACTGTGGGTGTCAAGAGAGGGCCTTGCCTAATTCTGGGGGCACCTTTAAACCCAGCAAATCCCCCTGTATACAACCCTCTCTCCCAAGCCCGCAGGATGGAACCCTTCAACCAGGGTTGTTGCTGGAAGTCGCGGCAAACACTTTGACACACACTGTGTTTCAGTCATTCTTCTGAACGCTTCGCATATTCTGTGAGGTCGGTACTTCTATTAGGTCGGTGCAAAAGTCATTGTGGTTCTTGTCATTAAAAGTAACGGTAAAACTACAATTACTTTTGCACCAACCTAATACCATCCCCACCTGATAAATGAGGAAGTTAAGACACAGAGAGGTGAAGTCACTTGCCTAAGATCACACAGCTAAGTAGGTAGCAGAGCCGGATTCAAACCCAGGGAGATAGGTTGGCTGAACTGATCTTATCTATGCTGCCTCTGAGGAGGGGAACTCTGCTTTTGATGTTATAAGGTAAGAGGAGTTGGGTGATGGGGCTGGTTTCTTTGAAAAGCCAGCTGGGGGGCCTTTGGGCCCTGGGGAAGGTGGGTGCTTGGAGCAAGTGCCCATGGGAGCTGCCCAGGAATATGGGCTCGTGCCTCCTCCCTGCCACCACCAGTAATCTCTGTAGCTTTTGGCTGGGCACCACTCCTCTGAAGAAGGCAGCAAGGCTTCTACTGGGCCAGTAGCTCTGAGACAAACAGCAGGGAAGGCTGGGAGGGCTGGGTTCTGCCAGCAGAGCTAGTTATTGAGAGGTACCTGGTCAGCACTGCTGCCAGAGGGGCATGGGGAGGTGGTGGTTGAGGCCTGGCCCATGCTTCTCTGCAGAAGTAGACGTGCCTTTCTATGTATTTTTCTTATTTACAAAATTTAAACCCAACTACCTTGACATAGTTGGAGATACAGAGCTGCTTGAGGAAAATGCAGCCCCAGAATTCATCAGAAAGATGATTGGCCTCAGGATTAAGGGGACAAGATCCCTCCTGAAGGGCCAGTAGTTCCAGGCCCTGTGTAGGCATGAGATGAATGTCATCCATTTAAATCTCACTCTGGGCCCGTTTTATAGTTGCAGAAACTGGGGCTCAGAGAGGTCAGCTGGCCCAAGGTTGTGCAGCTAGCAAGGGCAGGATTGGACTTTAAGATCTGAACCCAAATCCCCGCTGCTCTGAATGCAGTCACAGGTGGAAACGGGCTGGCCTGCAGTACTCCAGGCCCTTCTTTCTTACTTTGCCATGGAGAGGAATGAGGACCTGAGGTTATCGCCCTGTGGTTCATTCCACCCTTCACCCCTTGAGATACCCAGTCAGCCACCCACAGCCTTCCCTGGTAGGCACTCAGTTACATGCCCCAGGGTGAAGGGGATGTGTGAGAACTTGCACTCTGCTTCCTGGGAGCTTTATGTCAAAGTAAAAGCTAGAGAACACAGACAAAAGACAGATAATACAGAGATCCAGAGGAGAAGGGTTTGGGGTGCTTAGACAAGGGTGGGGCCCCGCGTTTGTCTGACAAATGACACAGTGATCTGTATCATCATCACGTTGTTGATGTGAATCCTATTGGGCACTGCACACCCTTCTCAGGGCAAACCGCAAAATCGCCAGGTTTCCTTCTGTTCTGCAAACATTCCTTGAGCTCCTGCTCCTGGTGCTCAAGACGGGGGATTCCAGGATGAGCAAGGCACAGTCCTGAACTTCAGGAGCAGAGGTGGGGGTACCACCGGAAAACAGACAGTTACAGCATGCTGCGAGAAGAGAGTAAGCTCCAGAGTCCAACTGCCTGGGTTTAAATCCTGGCTCCACCACCGGCTGGCTTGGTGACTTAAATGACCACCTCTCTGGGCTTCAGTTACCTCATCTTTAAAATGGGAATATAATACGTCTCTACCTTGTAGGAGTGGCATGAAGACTAAATGCGATTACAGAGAGCTTAGAACAATGCTTGACACTTGGCGCTCAAAATGTAATAGCTCTGCTGGTGGTGCTGGTGGCTGTGCTGTGAACGATAACAGCGACAATGGTAAAAATAATAACACCATGTTCTAGAAGAGAGATGAGCCTAGATCACTGGCAGAGCACCAGGAAGAGGGATACCTGACTGAGCCAAGCCTGGTGGCGGGGCTGGGTCTTCAGAGACATCATCTTAGAGGAAGTGAGGAATATGGTGAGGTCTGAAAGCCCCACAGTTAGCGGGAAGAGGAGAGTGAGCAAATCCAGAGAGACTTTGAGGCAGGGGACTCCCACTTGGGCAGGTCCCTTAGGTGCAAGAAAGCGCAGCCCTTCTGGAAAAATCACAGGGGTCCAGTGCCTGCATGGGATGGGGCTACTGAGAGACGAAGCCTGAAGGGCTGGCAGGGGCCAGGATGCAGACGCTGTGTGCCAGGCTCAGGCATCCGCACTTGCCATGGAAGGCAATGGGGACTCATTGCGGGTTTAAAGCACAGAAACAGCAGAGTTAGAGCTGCGATCAGAGCATCTGTTTGGGTCTGGAGGAGACCCAGGCTTGGAGCCCAGAAACTAGGGGATTGTCAGCAGCAGCCCAGGCTTGAGGGGATGTGGTCTGTACCAAGGTTGCCAGGATGGGGGGATGTGGCCAGGCTGTGGGGAGTGGATGCCCAGGTACCTGGCAGGGAACCTGGGCAGACAGCAGTGCCATTCCCTGAGATGGAACACAGGAAGAGCCAGTGACCACTCTCAGACATTCTGAGTTTGAGGTTCCTGTGGGACATTCCATGGGCGATTTCCAGCGGGAAGGTGAGACTGTGCTTCTCGCCTCTGCTGTAAATCCTCCCTTCCTCAAAGTTCTCCCTGCAAAATGGCCATCCTTGTGCCCCTACAGAGTCTGGGAAAAAAGCATTCCATGGAGAAGGAAACGAAAGTTCACTGTCCTGCGTGTGGCATATTCAGTGAAAGGAAAGGAAAGGAAGAAGAGAGGGAGAAGAGAAGAGAGAAGGAGGGGAGGAGAGGGCCATTTTGTAGGGGGTACTGGGAAGAAAAGGCCAGTGACTGACAAGATCGTACAGAGAATGCACGGCCTGGCTGAACTGGAAATTCACCCAGAGGCATCTGGCAGAGCCCCATGTATTTCCAGATGTTTCTGGTTAGAAGTTCCTATAACATCCAGAGAAAATGCCCTGCCCTCCTTGATTCTGGCCCAGTTTGAAGAGCACCCCAGGCTGAGCTGCAGCAGAGCCTCAGAGATACAGTGGTGTGGCAGTGGGCCGGACCCCACTGCACATACGCCTCAGGAAGCCCACCTGGCCCTCTGGGAGTCTGGCCTGTGAACTCCGATTTGCCCGGAGTTGGCTGGGTGGGGGGTCTTAGAATAGCCCTTTGAGAAGCTGGTTCAGTTCTGAACTCCATCCAGGTGTCCATGAAAGAGGCTCCTCCAAGTCCCTTTAAGTCCCCTACACAGTGCTGTAGTGTACCAGAAGTCATGTGTAAACCGCCTGAAATCTGATTTTTGAAAGCTTAGGAGAAATGTGTCTTCCACTGTGTGAAGCATCTTCACCGGAGTCTTGATAGAAACCAAGTATGGCTTCAGGGCTCAAGAAGGCCAGGCCTCGCCATGTGACTTACAAAACTGAGACCAGGAGTATCTTTGAGAATAAAATGTGATTTTCCTTTAACACCATTTATAGAGGATCTTTATGGGATATTCTGCCTAAGCAATTAGTTATGGGAATTTTAAAACTCCATAACAACTTTAAGGAAAGGAAGTTAATCGGACCTTCCCAACAAAGAATTGCGTTCGATAATCATTGCCCAAGGGGCTTCCCTATACCCAGAAGTCATGCTTGCCCCTGCCGGGTAGATCTGGGCTGTGGATCAGCCTGCAGGCTCCTTGCCATCTGCAGTGGGAATGAATGAGGTCACATGGGAGGTCATCATGGGGGTGGCTGACTTGGGGGCCAAAGGCGTACTTCAGAACAGGACAGCCAGGGAGGAATCGGCCTCACCACTTGCAAGGCATGAGCCTTGGGACATGGAGTCAAGCCCTCCGAGCCTCAGGTGACTCAATTGTAAGTTGAGGATAGCTCTTTCAGGATTATTGTGAGGATTAAGTGTGGTGATGACTCAAGTGCTAAGTGGGAAGCCTGACCCATCGCAGATCCCTGCAGGTGAGTTTGCAGTTTTCTCTTGTCTGGCCACCTTGGGGTCATAGCTTAGTGAATGATCAGTTGATCTAGAACCTTCTAGATCTTCCTGCTTCATTCCAGATCTCACATTGACCCTTTTGCCCAGTGCCTTCCTCAGGGCAGTGGAGGAAGGCACAGAGTGGAGGTATTTCTGACTCCTCTTGAGAGACTGTGGTTTTGATGTTTTTAAAAAAAAAAAAAAACATAAAAACAAATAGAGGAGGGAGAATCCCCCACCAGGCAGTTTTGCAGGGAGGGCCTGGCTTGAGAATGTGCTGGGCATGGGGAGGTGAAAGATGAGCCAGGCAGAAAGGAAGGGCTATGAGGCTGTTCCCTGGGAAGGCTGGGTGGCCTGTCCTGAGCTGTCACTGGGTGCCTTTGTTCCCTGGAGCTGAGGGGCCACCCTTGGAGGTGTCAGTTGCCACAGGAAGCAGATTCCTTCATGAAATCCCACCCTCCAGGCCTTGATACCACTTGCTTTTTTGAACCTTCCTGTTCTTCGCTTTGGCTCAGAGAATGCCACTTAGTGTATAAAAAAGAATCCCAGCGTCCCGCCCTGCTGGACCAGTGTAATTATGTCTGCTGTGTTTCCTTTCTGGAAGGCCCTGGTTGGGGGGTGCTGCAGCCTTCCCAGGCCCTGCAGGCTCATCCTTCTTCAGCAGATTGGCCTGCCCTGTCGTTTTAGGCATAAAGCCTGCGCAGGGACAGCCATGATGTCCCTCCCCTTCCCCTTCCAACCAACTGGCTTCTGGGTTCGCAGAAGTGCCCTGCTCCCTCTCACCTCGAGGCTGCACTCCCTGCTCCCTCACCCCATCCCCTCTTAGATGGTCTTCAGCATCAGCTCACTCCTTCCCCTCTCTGGGCTTTGCGTAAACACTCCTTTCTTGGGAAAATCGTTCCCTACTCTCCCAATCTGGATTGACATTCCTGTTCCACGCATCCATGGCACCTGTGCTTAATAAAGGCAGTGAGCATGAACTAAACACACACCCAGGCAAGGGCCTGGCCAGGCCTTCCTGACTTTGTCCTCACACCCGCCCTGTAATGCAATGAGGTGTTTCCTGAGCACTCACCTGCAGAGGCACATGTAACTCCCTCCCCTCATCCAATCTTTACAGCCACCTTTGAAGTCGGGGGGGGGGAGGGGAGGGGCATTGTTTGGCCCATTTTACAGATGAGGAAATAGAGGCTTGAGGAGAAAGGCCCGGACCTCATAGCTGGTAGGTGCCAGATCTGGGAATCAGACACCAGCATCTTCTCCTGGCCACTAAAGCATACTCTAGCTGCCACACTGCATTGCCATCTTTTCTGTTCCTCATCCCTATTAGAATGTGTGCTTTCTCCCTGGAGTCATATCTTGCTTCAGACTGGCCTCAGGCTGGGGCTGGTTGTGTAACTGGCAGTCTACAGACTGATTCAGGCCAAGGAGGGAGCTGCTGCCAGGTGGCAGGGTCCCTGCTGAAGATGGAGGATCGGGCTGGGAGGTCGACAGTCTGCTGGGCAGGGATGAGGGGCGAGCTGACCAGTCTGAAGCTCATCCAGGGCAAAGCAGGACCTGCAGGTGGTAGGCGCTGTCAGCCAGAGGTTGGGAACCAATGCCTGTGTGTGCCAGAGGAGCCCAGGCAGCGGGTGTGGGTGAGGGCAGGCCTGAGCATTCTCTCCTTCTCTGCCTGGAACACCCTGAACTCATCACTTTTTGGGCTCCAACCAGGGGAGGCAGAGAAAATGAAAGAAAAAATGACATCGGCCACTCTCCCTTTTTGTCAGCAGCTTAGGGCAAAATTCTGGGGAAGGTGAATGTAGGGGATTTCCTCATCTTTTCATTACCACGTTGGCCTGAATTTCTAGAAGGTAGAGTGACTTCTCTAGGCCAGGGGCTGTCATCTGTGTGCCAGGCATACAGTCAGCTATTCTCATCATCACCTGTAACCACAGGAGGTCAGTAGCACCATCATCCCCATTTTACAGATGAGAATGCTGAGTCCCAGATTAATAACTTGCCCAAGGTCCACAGCCAGTAAGTGCTAGAGCCATATTTTAAGCCCAGGCTGTCTAGCTGCAGAGCCTGTGTTCTGAATCCCTCTGCTCGGCTGCCCCTTGATGCAAACAGCCACATAGTAAAGAACTCTATTTTTCATGAGAAAAAACTTTTAACTGTGAATATTAATTGCTTGTCCATTAAGAGCAGCTGTGGGTCAAGTGACACATTAAGTTCTTTGCAGACTTTATCCCTTTAAACCTCATAAGAGCTGGTGAGGTTTGTGCTCTCATCAGCTTCTACTTTACAGATGAGGAAACTGAGGCTGGGAGAGTGAATCTGGCTGACCCCAGATCATGGGGCTGGTCAGGGCCATTGCGAAATTTTAATCCAGATTGGTCTGCCTGACTCCAAAGTCTGACCTCCAGCCTGTGCTGACGAGCTTGCTCAACTTCCCAGAGTCCCGGACATCCTCGGCGGAGTAAACCTTTGTTCCTTCAAAGCAAATACTCTCCATTTTTGTTCAACATTTATTTAATGAGATCAGGGAGACACTGATTTTCTATAAAAATTGTATCCCGAAATCAATGTATTTCGTTTCTTCCACTTCATTTCAGTAGGGTCACCGGCCTTTAAAAAAAAAAATCGCAAAGACTTTTCCCAGTTCTTGCCTCACTTTTCTTTAATGAGTTTTGAAATCAGGCCAGCCCAGGGGGACCCATCCCACGTTCCCTATTCTGGATAATAAAATGGGTCACTCACTTTTTAGTTTTATAATTTCCATTGATCATAAACCTACATGTGTGGCAAAAATACTCCTCTGAGGTTGACGGAAGGTAGCAAAGATGGGATTTTTCATTTCACAGGAATGTTATGGTGCCACACAGATGACACCGCCCGCCCCTCGCTCTGTCCTGGAATCCATCCCTGCACCTCCAACGAGGGCTGCTGGGTGGATAGAAGGAGAAAAGCCCTCTTTTTGCTCTGCGGTCCAGCAGCAGGACAAAAAGGCATACTTGGGTTCCAGTCTTTGCTCTGCTGCTTCCTGGGAGTGGGTGGGTGAGCTCTCATCCCTGGGCCTCAGTTTTGCCATGTGAAAATCGGAGGGTGGCATCAGATGATCGCAAAGCTATTTTGTAACTCTGAAGTTCTGGGTTCTGAGGCCTCTGAGATGTAAAATCATGTAAAAGCTCTGCAAGCAGAAGAATGTTAATTCCTCTGGTGTCATGCACTTGAGGATGTCTTATTCACCTGTGGGCCCCAGGTCTACATCCGTGCCTTCATGTGTGACTCTGTTGCTGGGTATCTGTGTCTGCGTGTCCTCGGCCATGGCCTAGGAAGCCACACGGATCCCTGAGTTCCTCAGTAAACAGCTGATGGATTTAGACGTGCTTGTCCCTGTAGCGCTGCATGATGGTCTTCCTGCTTCACTTTCACTGTGATTGCAAATGGGCCGTCCTTCTTGGAAGAGGAAGAAGGCAGTGAAGTGATAAACAAAATCTTCTTAGTACTCTCCAAAGATGTTAACGTGTTGCCACAAAGCTAAGTCACCCTTTTCTGAATTCTGCAAATATTGGGCACCAAGTGCCTGGGATGCAGAGGTACCTGGTCCTTATCTCAGCCACCCTGGAGGGAGGGACATGAGGTGAGCTCACATTGTTCACAGTGACATTGACTGTGATCAGGATGGAGCAGCTTGAGACAAAGGGGTGCAGTTAAAGGGGGTGGAAATGGCTCCGTTGGGGCCCCAGGCTCGGTGGTGGTGGTTGCTGGAGAGAGAAAAGGGTGTCTTCCAGGAAGGGGTGGAAGGAGGGCTTTGGAGCCCCATCTGCAGAGCCAACTCCACCCCTCCTCCTCGGGGAGGACCAGCCTTCCTCTCACTGGAAGCATACAACATGCAGAAACAAAAGGCCCAGAGAACGGCTCATGCATGCCTTTGGAACAATGGAGAAATGGGATATTATTGAAATGTGCTGCTTGATTAAGAAATAAATGGACCTCTTTGAGTGCCTCTCAATCCATAGTTCAGTTACTGTGAAATTCCATGAATCCTTTACAGTCTGTTAATACATATTAATAGCTAATCTTGATATTGCCAGAAAATTGCTCTTCAGACCTTCAATTTGCTTAACAGCTGCCAATCTAAGTTGCCGCCAAATGCCTATATCAGTCTTTTATGTCAGCGAGATATTAAGTCGCCATGAGCCAGGCATTTTGTGCAGATGACAAATGTGTTTGGTGTTCACTGCAGAACCTGCTCATGTAAAAGCAACGCTCAATCAGCAGTTCTCAAAGTGAAACAGAGACCACCAGCCTCAGAACTAGCCTGATAGAATCATCATGGGGCCAGCGATCAAGAGCAGGTTCCCAGGACAGCCAGACCCACTGAACCAGAATTGCTCAGGGTGGTGTCTGGGAACCCAAGTTGCCTTGGATTCCCGCTGTGATTCTTACATACGCTGAACATTGAGAAATGCTGTCAGGCGAAAAGCAAAGCAGTGTTCTTGCTGTCCTGCCGGGCACTTGGGAAACAACCCTCTGTAAGGTTTATGGTAGCTACTTCCTGAGTACCTGCTATGTGCCGGGTACCATGCTATGTGCTTTCCTTATGGACGCTCATCTAATCCTCAAAACAACCCTGAGAAGTAGACTCTATTATTGTCCCCATTTTGCAGATGGGAAAACTAAGGCCTGAAGGGCTCAAGTGATTGAGGCGAAATAGAAGTAGAACCTTCTGGTCAGTCTGGGAAGAGAACTAATGAAGCCAACTGGTTCGAAGAAGGGAGAGGCCAGGAGGAGATCCTGAAGGATGGTAACCTCCTGCCTCCCAAGAGCTTCATCCTCTGGGAGGCCCCTCTTGGTGGGGGAGGGGTAAGCCTCCTGGGACTGCTCAGTGGACCCATTGTCCTCCTCCCTCCCTCCTGCCAGCCAGTGACTTCCGAGGACCCCAAAGCACCGGCCAGCAGGGGCTCAGCCTGCCTGCGCTTACTTCTGATTTCCCAGCAAATTCAGCCTCCCAAGCTGCATCCCTTCCTCACATTGTCCCTGTTCTGGGCCACCATTCATCGGAAAGCAGTTCAGCTTGGCAGCAGCCCCGTTCCTATTCCTGCACCCCTTCGGCACCCTGCCCAGGCCTCCGGAAGCCCAAACAGCTGATCTGAGATGTCAATAAGGTCCTTCCAGCTGCACCTGGCCTGGCTGAAAGGGAGCCCCGGGGGTACTACGCAGCCTCAGACCCAAGTTCTTCCTGGGCAGCCCTTGGCACCCTGCCTCTCTAGCATGACTTCATTCCCCTCCTCCTGTTTCTTGGCCTTGCCACATGGGTGGTAAGTGCCAGTGTCCTTCCCTCATCAAAAGCTGTTGCATTTCTACCCAGGGCCGAGAGTCCCCGCTCTTCTCTCTTGGCCTCCAGCCCAGGGCTGATGCTAAGCTCTTGTGTGGCAGCCACAGACTCTAAGCCAGAAACCTCCACCAGAAGATGAGGTGAGGGCTACGGGTGTAGGCACAGGAAGCCCATGCAGCCTCACTGGCCGTCTTGTGACCCAAACAGTCCCTACTGTCCCAAAGTCACTCATGCATTCAACAAACCTTTCAGTGTCCACTTTATATGAAGCACTGGGAATACAGCAGTGAACAAAAATCGGTGAAAAACACCTGCCAACGCTGAGTTAACATTCTAGAAGGGAGAGACCAGTAAACTAAGTAAATTGCAGTAACCGTGTTAAGAGGGAGATAAGTGCTACAAAGAAAAGGGAAGCGGGGAAGGGTATGGGAGAGCTGAGGTTCCAGAGGGTTCTCTTAATATCCACCACTGAGTGTGAGCCTTCCTAACCTCACACAAGGACTCCCGCAGTCTGGCTGGTTCCACCTGGTCTTTCTCTTGCAGTTGCCCGCAGGTTCCATTAACTGAGCAGGGGCAGCTGGGCTGGAGGCAGTGGGGGCTGAGAGCAGCCAAAAGAGGGCACCCCCTTACCATCCTCCAACACTTGGGGGAGGCATCAACCCTGACAGGGATAGTTCAGCTCACATCGGTAAAACGATTTTTTTTTTTGAGACAGAGTCTTGCTTTGTTGCCCAGGCTATAGTGCAGTGGCGTGATCTCTGCTCACTGCAACCTCCGCCTCCCGGGTTCAAGGGATTCCTCTGCCTCAGCCTCCCAAGTAGCTAGGATTACAGGTGCTCGCCACCAGGCCCAGCTTATTTTTTGTATTTTTAGTAGAAACAGAGTTTCACCATGTTGATCAGGATGGTCTCGATCTCCTGAACTTGTGATCTGTCCGCCCTCGTGATTGGCCTCCCAAAGTGTAAGAATTACAGGCGTGAGCCACTGCACCCAGCCAAAATGATTTTTTTGAATTGTAACTAACATTTAAGAATACAGAGATTTCACATAAAACCGAATATTCTGGCCTGGCGCGGTGGCTCACACCTGTAATCCCAGCACTTTGGGAGGCCGAGGCGGGCAGATCACCTGAGGTCAGAAGTTCGAGACCAGCCTGGCCAACATGGTGAAACCCTGTCTCTATTAAAATAAAAAAACTAATATTCTGACTTCTCTTTTTTTTATTTTTCATTTTTTAAGTTCAGGGGCACATATGCAGGTTTGTTACATAGGTGAACTTTGGTAATGGGGGTCTATTGTACAGATTATTTCATCACCCAGGTATTAAACCCAGTACCCATTAGTTATTTTTCCTGATCTTCTCCTTCCTCCCACTTTCCACCCTTCAAAAGGCCCCAGTGAGTGTTGTTCCCCTCTGTGTCCATGTGTTCCCATCATTTAGCTCCTACTTATTAGTGAGAACATGTGGCATTTGGTTTTCTGTTCCTGTGTTAGTTTGCTAAGGATAATGCAGCCTCCAGCTCCATCCATGTCCTAGCAAAGGACATGATCTCTTTCTTTTTTATGGCTCCATAGTATTCCATGGTGTGTATATACCACATTTTCCTTATCCAGACTATTACTGATGGGCATTTAGGTTGATTCCTTGTCTTTGCTATTGTAAATAATGCTGCAATGAACATATGTGTGCATGCTTCTGTATAATAGAATGATTTATATTCCTTTGGGTATATATGCAGTAATGGGATTGCTGAGTCGAATGGTATTTCTGTCTTTAGGTCTTTGAGGTATTGCCACACTGTCTTCCACAATGGTCGAACTGACTTACACTCCCACCAACAGTGTATAAACGTTCCTTTTTCTCTGCAGCCTTGCCAGCATCTGTTATTTGTTACCGTTTAGTAATAGCCATTCTGGCTGGTGTGAGATGGTGTCTCATTGTGGGTTTGATTTGCATTTCTCTAATGATCAGTGATGCTGAGATTTTTCTTTCACATGTATGTCTTCTTTTGAAAACTACCTGTTCACATCCCCTGCCCACTTTTTTATGGGGTTGTTTTCTTCTTGTAAATTCGTTTAAGCTCCTTATACATGCTAGATATTATACATGTCGGATGCATAGTGTGTAAAAATTTTCTCCCATTCCGTATGTTGCCTGCTTACTCTGTTGGTAGTTTCTTTTGCTGTGCGGAAGCTCTTTACTTTAATCAGATCCCATTTGTCAATTTTTGCTTTTGTTGCAATTGCTTTTAGTATCTTCATCATGAAATCTTTGCCCATGCCTATGTCCTGAATGGTATTTCCTAGGTTGTCTTCCATGGTTTTTATAGTTTCAAGTTTTACACGTAAGTCTTTAATTCATCTTGAGTTAATTTTTGTATATGGTGTAAGGAAAGGATTCAGTTTTAATCCTCTGCATACAGATAGCCAGTTATCCCAGCACCATTTATTTATTTATTTATTTATTGAGACAGAGTCTTGCTGTCTTGCCCAGGCTGGAATGTAGTGG
>CAUYLG010072420.1:0-67660 GCA_963573385.1 Cacajao melanocephalus | reverse complement strand
TGATAGACTGAATAAAGAAAATGTGGCACAAAGACACTATGGAAGTTTGGTTTTTATGACTTGCTTCAGGGGTGAAAGAGAGATGGGAGACCGGAGAGCAGGAGAGGTCATAGAGACCTTGCTTCTGAGACCTTCTAGTCTTTTTTAGTTCAGAGTACTCAGCATGCCAAAGCTCTATACTTTGGGGTATTATTTTCTAAGCCCCATCACTACCCTCTGTCTACTTGCTGGGAGGATCAGACAGAAGAGAACAGAACAGATGTCACTCTGCAAAGCTGGAAGAACACACAGTTGGGGAAGTTGTGCAGTAATAGTGGGGCAGATCCCCCTCTGTGCAGCAGGCCCCCTGTGGGCCCTCTTTAAGCACTCAGCTGCCTCATAACTCAAGATGATATCCGCTTCTCCTTGGGGAGAAAGGATTTAGAGCAAGTTGAGTCCTGGTCACTTTCGTGTACTCAGAGAAGTTTCCTTGAAGACGAGACCTGTGGTCAGGAGAGAAAATAGGTCTCTTATTTTCCATTAGGGCATCTGCTCAGGCAGTTCTCTGTGACTTCCTGCCTTTGCAATGTAGGTCAATCCTCCCAGAATCTTACCCTAACTTTCCCCTTCTGATTTCTGTCAACGCAGTCATTCACCTAGAATCTTTTGTATGCCCTGAAAACTTCAAATCTAAAAAAACTCCCTGGACTTGAAGCAAAGTTACTTCCTTTCTAGTGCCATAGCTAGCATCATAGTATGATGCTTAGAACAGAAAGAATTCCCATGCAGTGTGGCTTCTGTGTGTTTCATGAGACTGGACTACAGATGTGTTTCCCCAGTTTCATTTATCCAGCTACCCCATGTCTAGTAAATTAATACCAGGTCAGGCACTACTCTAATTGCTTTATAGGTGTTTTATTTTCATAGTAATCCCATGAGAAAGGTACCATTGTTATTCCTGGGTCAGATGAGTATACTGAGGGTCAGCATGTTGTGTAAATTGTCCAAAGTCACAGGTCACAGTGTTTTCTTTTCTTTTCTTTTTTTTTTTTTCTGAGACAGAGTCTTGCTCTGTTGCCCAGGCTGGAGTGCAGTGGCACGGTCTCGGCTCTTTGCAGCTTCTGCCTCCTGGGTTCAAGCGATTCTTCTGCTTTAGCCTCCTTACTAGGACTACAGGTGTAATATTGGGGTTCAGGGTGCCCTCAGTTCCCCTGAGAGGATGTTTCTCCAGGTTCTTGGCCTCCTGCCCTCTCGAGAGAGGGGACCGCAGTGCAGTGTGCTGTAAATGCCGGACTCAAAAGTGTTGGTAGAAAGTGATTTATTTAGAGAGAGAGAAATAGGAGGAGAGAGAAAGAAGCAGCTAACTCTCACACCGAGTGAGAGAATCCAGCAAAGGAAAAAAGCCGCATTTGCAGCCGCTGCTGGGCCGGCTGTGAGTTCCCCCGCGGCTTTCGGTCGCCATGTTGACTCCGTCAGAACCCGATGCACGGTTGGGCCACTCCATGAGCCGCTGCCCACATAGAGACCTGCGGTTAGCAGGCGAATGCCCTGAGGAAGGCTTTTTTACACTGCTGCCTGGGACTGGAGAACGCTGGGGAGGCCGGCCAGAACCATGCGCCAGGCTGCTATGCTCCCATCCCCTGCAGGCGCGGGCTCTACCTCGCCCCTACCCGCTGTTTTACTCTCGCTGACCTCTGCTCACTGGGTTCCGCCTCAGGGCTAGGCTCTTCCCCGACGGCAAGAAGCTGACCCTTTCCACCCCACAGGCTCCTGCAGGTTTTGGTCCCAGAGATAATATCCGAAGGATAGAGAAGGAGAGGGAAAGCAGAGAGAGAGCTTGGAGGTAAAAAAAAACACTGTGCTTTTAATTATGGCTGGCCCACACCACTTAAGACGGGTTGGGCCACGCCACCGGTCCCACAGCGCTGCCTGGCTGCACCCGCTTCAGTTATTCTTAAAGAGACAGAACAGAATGGGTCCTGTTTTACTCATGGTTTTGAAGTCTTCTTCCCTGGTTGTACCCCTCTTCTGGCTGTACCCCTTTTCTGGTGTACCCCTCTCCTGGCTGGCTCGCCAAAATGTAATATTGGGGTTCAGGGTGCCCTCAGCTCCTGAGAGGACGTTTCTCCAGGTTCTTGGCCTCCTGCCCTCTCAAGAATGAGAGAGGGGACCACGGCACAGTGCGCAGTAAATGCCGGACTCAAAAGTGTTTGTAGAAAGTGACTTAGAGAGAGAGAGAGAGAAACCAGAGAAGGAGAGAGAAAAAAACAGCTAACTCTCACACTGAGTGAGAGAATCCAGAAAGATGGAATCCAGGAGAGGAAAGCAGCTTCCACACTGAGTAGAAGGGAATAGAGAGAGATGGGTGTTTGGGAGGGGAAGACAGGCTTCCACGAGAGAGTGGGAAAGGGGACTCCAGAGGGGAAATCCAGGAGAGAGAAAAACAGCTTCCACGAGCAGAAGAGTGCTCGTGGAAGGGGATCCAAACATGGAGTCCGAAGGGCTGTGGAAGAAGGGGACTTTTAACTTGGGAGGAACCCCCACCTTCTCTAAGGCCCCAGGCCAATGAAAGGTGTTCCTTAGAACTTCCACTGGAGTGAATGACTCTTAGTTTCTTCCCGTGCCCGCGAAATTTAAACACAAACTGTTAAATCTTCCGGATGGAGAGAGATGGGAGGGGGCATGGCGCTAGGAAGTTCTTGCCCTTAAAACTATGCCCTCTTGTGGACCCGGAAAGAGAACACCGTCCTTCACAGGCACACACTACCACACCTGGCTAATTTTTGTATTTTTGGTAGAGACAGGGTTTCACCATGTTGGCCAGGATGGTCTCGAATCTCCTGAT
Organism: Cacajao melanocephalus; assembly: GCA_963573385.1. Lineage (NCBI taxonomy): Eukaryota > Metazoa > Chordata > Mammalia > Primates > Pitheciidae > Cacajao > Cacajao melanocephalus. The sequence continues at coordinate 64,836 of CAUYLG010072420.1, read as the reverse complement.
TTCATGATCCACCCACCTTGGCCTCCCAAATGCTGGGATTACAGGTGTGAGCCACTTCACCCAGCAAAGTCACAGCATTTTCAGTGTGGGTGAACCAGGATTAACACCCAGGCCAACATCTGACCCCAGACCCCTCATACAAGCCTGTGCTCTTCTAGGGAATAAGGACCCCAGACCAGGAGAAAAAGGCAGAGCCTAATGGTATTACGTGTGAGGCAGCCGTGCGGCATTGCATTATGCATCAGAATGACTAATTCTGTGTGGCACGGTTGTCAGGTGAAACCCAGTGGAGGCACAGCCCAGAGTTCTGCAGGGGCCTTCAGTGGTAATCTGATGCAATCAGATTTCCTAGGGGTGGCAGTTAGAGCTCTGCTGCTGCTGGAGAGAGGCCGAGAAAGAAGTTTCACATATTGTTTTTTGATCAGCAGGTTTGGAAACTTTGAATGTTTGGCTCACAGGATGGTGGAAACGCTCCAGCACTTCCTGTGGCCTCGAGTCTGGGTTGCGTGATAGGGAACTGGGCTCGAGCCTTGCCTCCTCCATTGGGGACTGTCTGCACACATCACCAAGTGACAGGGCTTGCTGGGAGGAAGGGAGCAGACGCTGGCATTACAACAGCTGAAAAGGAATTTGGAAAGCAAATATCCAGAAAACCAGAACAAGGGAGGAAGTGTGTGCGTTAGTTTGCAAAATGATGAACTTTCCAGTTGAAACGCTGATTCCCCAAGTGCAAGAGAGCTTAGAGTGAAGGGAAGGGAGCGAGTGGCTCAGCTCAGGTCTCATCCTGTTTTTGAAAGAATTTTTCCAGGAGGAAAAGGAATCTGGAATAGGCCCTGGTCTCACCTCTAAGCAGCTCCCTTTCTATTTCTGTCCAGTGGGAACAAATGAATAGCTGCTGCTTGAAGAATGTCTGAAGGTTTTCTGTGCAAGGAATTCTGGATTTTAAAAATGCATCACTAGCTTGAGTAATCCTTCACATTTGTGATTTTAATCTCGGAATTTGTTTTTAAGGAAAGAGTGGTTCATTTATTCACTTACTTGACTGAAAAATATTGAGCTGCTCTTTACCATGCTATCTGATCAGGTCTGGAACAACAGAGATGAATAAGATATGAGTCCTACCCTCAGGGAGCTCATATAAAGGAATAGGTTAAGGTGTGGAAAAGAGCTCTGGTAGGTCATTGTCAGCGCCTAAGAAGACAAATTCAGGGCAGTGACTTGTAGCATGGGAGGCTGTGAGGTCAGGGAAATCTTTTGGAGCATGGAAGGGTGTGAGGTCAGGGAAATCTTTTGGAGGAGCTGGCGCATGAGATTGGCTTTGAAATCTAGGTGGGAATTTTTTAAGAAGACCCAAGGAAAGGGAAGGACATTGGAGGTGGAGAGAACATTATGAACAAAGATGCAGTGTGAGGACCTTGGCAGGCTCAGGAAATGGCAAGCCATTTATGAAGAAGGAAGAGATACGAACATTTGTCTCAAGTTCTCTAATCCTTCACCCAGGCCGTAGCTAGCTGGAGGATGATCCTGACTTAGTCTAGGGGTTCCTTCTTTAAGCAGTGCCACCAGCAGCCACCACAGATGGACTGTTGACAGTTTTAAGGCAGAACCCGTTTTCCACGTCTGACTTACAAAGCCATTGCATGTGTGTGGGATTTGGGGAGCAGGGACTCACTGGGTCAGGGAGGAAGCACTGGTGGTAGTTGGATGCAGGCTGTGAAAGGTTTATATCCTAGAGGTCCCAAGTCACCATCCACAGATTTAAAGCAAGAATTGAGATGTTCAAATGATCATAAATGTAAGTATTCTGTTTTTTGTACTATTTATCCTCTGTTGCTTTGCACAGTAGAAGCTGCAGTTAATAGAATTATTACTGTTCTCTGTAAATTGGAAAGAGTTACTCAGAAGAACTGGGCTACTTTCCTGGAGACAAGCCCACAGATGCAGGTGATGATAATTCAATATGGGACTAAAGGAAAGTTTTCTCTGCCACTTTCCATTATATTTCTGGCCGAAACTATTTGGCGATTCTTTCCTTTTGAGAAGCTGAGGAGGCAAATAGTCTCAAAGTATGTCCTATGAGAAACCTGTGCCACAAGATGTTTTATTTAAAAATAAAAGTTTTCTGGACAGATACATTTGGGAAATACTGTAGATTGAATCTGGAGATTTCACAGGACATGTCTGTTACATTAAAGTCCCTGAGAAGTCCTGCAGTAAAGGAAACTATTTTGAAAGGAAGGCAGAGAGCCCAGCACAGTGGCTCATGCCTGCAATCCCAGTACTTTGTGAGGCTGCACCAGGAGTATCGCTTGAGCTCAGGAGTTCGAGACTCAGTAACATAGTGAGACCTTGTCTCTATTTTTAAAAAATGGCACAGTGGTTACAAACTTGGGCTATCAAATCTGACAGATGTAGACTGCATTCTGGCTAGGTTCCATATGTGGATGTGAGACTTTGGGCAAGATACTTAATGTCTTTGCATCTTGGTTTCCTTGTCTATAAAATAGGCTAATAATGGTACCTAATTCAAATTGTCTTGAAAAGCATATAGGACATGAACTAGTTAGTTATTAGTAGATATTACTCCATTCAGTGTTTCCCAAGAATCCTGACTCTTTCTTTTTGCATTGCGTTTGTAAATAACTCAGAGAAGCAGTGCTATGTGGGAAATGCTGGAGTGAGACTAACTCCTGCAATCCATGCATGAGTTCTGGTAGCACACTCGCAGAGGAAAGGCAGCCCTTAGGTGCTGAGCACTGATATGGACTTGCAGCTATATGAAGCTCTAGAATTGGGGAGGAAAAGATGCTTTCCTCTTGACTGCAAGGTTAGAATGTGTAGCTTCAGCCTGTTTTGCCTTCCAGTCATTTAATGACCAGTTTGTAACTTAGGTCAGTAACCGGATATGGTTAGGTTGATATATTAGGAGTTTTTCAATTACAAGTGACAGAAACTGACCTCAAGCTCACATAGCATAATGAGGAATTTATTCGTTTGTCTATCTAGGAAGAATAATTAGGATAGCTCAGAAGGAAGGAAGGAAAAGTGTTAGGAAACTCAACAGAAACTTAACATAGCTAGGCCTCCTGTCCTTGTTCCCTTTGGAATGTTTTCCGCTTGACTTGTCTTGGCTTCTCCTTGTCTCATTCTTTCTTATGAGGCTTTCCCCATCGAGGGAGCAAGGCTGCAGACAGCTTCAGCTTCATCCCCAGCAGAAAGCAAGAACTCCTGGCCTCAAGTGATCTGCCTGCCTCATTCCCCCAAAGTGCTAGGATTACAGGCGCTGAGCTACTGAGCCCAGCTAACAAATAAATTCATGAGATCCTTATTAAGGATATTTATACCAAGTTGGATCACGTTTATTGCAAATTTTTTTTTCAGATTGTTTTTCATCTTTAAATTTTTATTATATATATTTTAAACTAATATATAAAAATTACACAGGGGTCATGCTAATCTTCTCTGTATTGTTCCAGTTTTAGTGTATGTGCTGCAGAAGCGAGCACTGCCTAAATTTTTATGAAGGTTTTTGGAATTCAGAAATTTTTAAGCTTCTTTGTATCAAATCATCAGGCTCTTCTTTGATGCTTTCTGTCTTTGGTGTTCTATTAGTTTGCTAGGGCTGCCATAAAAAAGTAGCACAGACTGGGGAGTTTAACGGAAATGATTTTTCTCACTGTTATGGAGGGTGGAAGTCACAGGTCAAGGTGCATCAGTGTTGGTTCTTTCTGAGGGCTTTCTCTTTGGTTTACAAATGGCCGTCTTTTCCCTGTGTCCTCAGATGGTCTTCCCTCTGTACCTTCTGTGTTCCAATTTCCTCCTTTTATAAGGATACCAGACAGACATACTATATGAGGGCCCACCCTGAAGACCTAATTTTAACTTAATTACCACTTTCAAGGTCCTGTCTCCACATAAAGCCACATTCTGAGGCACTAGAGGGTTAGGATTTGCACATACGAATTTTGAGGGGGTACACGATTCACCTAGAACAGTTCTCATCCTATAGAGGCCTTTATCACCCTGAGAAGATTGAACTATTTGAGGAAAGTCATAACGAGCTAAGATTTAGTGTCTTCATTAATTTACTGCAAATAATCACACCTGTCACTGAGGGCTGTGAAGAAGAGAGAGTGAAGTCCATGTCCACAGTGCCCAGCCCTGTGCCTGCTCTGGGCTCCTGCCTGCCACTCCTTCTGACAACTGTCCTGTAGCCTTCATGATGTCAGTGCCAGACACTGTGAAAGCAAAGACTTTTCTCTGAAAGTTTCCATTATATTGCAAGCCAACCATAGCTAATAGCACATTTCCCCACCTGTCGAGTAAATGGGCTGAATTGTTGCTAAGATTAGGATACGTTACTTTTGTCCACAGCGTATACAGAAAATGAAATATTGAGCCTCCACATTGGATTCCATTCTCTCTTTACTCCCTTTCTGCTGAGTTCTTGTATGTTCTGTTCTGAACACACCATGTTCCCTCATTTCTGAAGCCATAAGCTTCCTCTTTGGCCCTGGGCTGTCGTCAGAATGGTCATTTCAGATCCCGGATATGGGAACCTGAAATGACACCCACTGATCCATCCGGATCTTCCAGTGTAGGGCAGGTGAGGGGACACATGCCCACCGCTGCTGCTCCCGTGGGAAACAAAGACTGGCTTTAGCAAACTTGGACACTCATTCTGAATAATGTCAGCTGACAGTACCACCCACTTCATGTATTCTTGGACCTAGATACTAAAGGTATTGAGACAATTTCAGTCTGTTTGTCATAAGAAGGATGGTAGCACAAAGAAGAGAAGAGGAAAACGTTTACCCAAGCCTGTTTCGGTGGCCCCTCCTGAGGTTCAGTGTACCATGCAGGGCAGAGTTCTCAAAAGCAGAGACTAGAGGGCTCCAGGAAGACGGCAGGGCCAAGAGGGAAGGCTGCTTTCAGTCGGTGCTCCTCCTGAAGCCCTTTCCCTTTCTGCCTAACCTAAGGCAAGGGGAAAATGTGGTCCATGTCTTTTTCTATCAGAGACATCTCAACATTAAAAATGTGAGATGAACAGCTCCCTCCCCACTGTCCCCATCATCATTATAAACCCATTATCCATCATCAGTAGATAATGACTGTTAGGGGGACAGAGGACAGCTTTCCTGGGGAGGAAGGAAGGGGCTAAGGAGTGGAAGTAGATCGTTTCTCCAGCTGTTTGGTGTTTCTCTCCCATTGATCTGCCCTGGCCTCTACTGGCCCATCTGTCAGGCTTGTGAGTGCAGTGGGGAAGGGGACACAAGGTTCACCAGGGTGAGTGCATTCATTTTCCCAACACACAGTTTCTACAGGAACAGCCTTACAGGCTTAATTATTTTCTCAGTAGGGTTCACTGTGCAACAGAAAGACTAGAAAGAGCATTAAAAAGGTCAAAGCCATTGCAGGCACCCAAAACTAACACTATATGGGAAATTCAGAAACAACTATAACAAAAAAAGATCAGGTATTTGGGAGCTTTGTGGAACCCAAAGAATGAATTAAGCTGTATGGAAAAAACCTGTAAAGATGTAACAGCTCTTTAAGAGATTATAGCAAGAGGCATGTTGAACTTGGGGCATAGAGCAATGTGTAGAGAGATGAGTTTCTAGGTGGAAGTCAAGAGTGATTTCTCTCTGTTGTCTTCAAAATGCCACCCAAAGCTAGGGAGACATTTATTAGAAGAGTGGGCTTGCTCACGGGTTATAGAGTCAGATGTTACTGCTATGCAGACTTCAGTAGTACCTAACTCTAGAATAAGAACTGATTCCCCTTTCTCATTTAATTCACTCAACTATAAACACACCATTTAACATGCATATCCACGTGATGGAATCTTGATATTAAACATGGAACAATTCCAACATTTTTGGAATGGAATAAAGTCAAGCTAGCAGGCAAGCAGGACCAGTAGCTATATAATGTGATGTGCATTCTCCACCCATTCCTTAACCACCTCCAGGGATTTGGTAGTGACTTTAGAAGGCATAATAGTTAGAATGTCTAGCCACCTGCCTAGGCCTCTCTTTTGTTTCTCCCTTTAGTGGTTCTTAAATTTCAGTTTGTATAAGAATTCTTATATCCAGCTAACTACACAACTTCTTGTAGCTTGTATTTACTGGGCAATGTAAGTAATGCTAGGTTATCTACTTTGGTAATTTTGATAACACTAGGTTCAGTTGTACTGCTGGTAGCTCTAATGAGATGTTCGTTGAGGAGGGGATGCATTCATCCACCTGCCATGTGTTAAAACTCCTGCCTACTACAGCCCTGAGTCTGTAACTGTGAATGTGATGTGGGCTTTGCCCTTAGACTACTCCAGATGAAGTGGGGAGAAGTTGACAAAGAAAGTCCAGTACCCCCAGTGTTATCCTGGGAGAAGCATAGGGCACCAGGAGGTTGACTTTGTTGGCTGAAGATTTTAGAATGTATTTTCTTCTCAGTTATGCCTCACTGAGAGTTGGGCTTGTGCACTGATCTTTCCTGGAGAGCCTGATGAGACCATGTGCCTTGTGTTCACTTCAAGAATGGGATGGGTTGCCCTGATCATTGGTAATCTGCCTAGAGGATTTGCTAGCTTGCCACCTGTATTAGTCTGTTTCCATGCTCGTAATAAAGACATACCTGAGACTGGGTAATTTATAAAGAAAAAAGGGGTTTAATGGACTCACAGTTTCATGTGGATGGGGAGGCCTCACAATCATGGCAGAAGGCGAAGGCATGTCTTACATGGTGGCAGACAAGAAAGAATGAGAACCAAGTGAGAGGGGTTTCCCCTTATAAAACCATCAGATTTTGTGAGACTTATTTGTTACCACAAGAACAGTATGGGGGAAACCTCCCCTATGATTCAGTTATCTCCCACCGGGTCCCTTCTACAACACATGGGAATTTGTTGAGACTGAGGGGGAGGGGCTGCTGACCTCTAGAGGGCAGAGGCCAGAGATGCTGCCAGCTATCCTGCAATGCTCAGGACAGCTCCTACAGCAAAGAAGTATGGCTCCAGCTGGTAATTGTGCCAGGAATGAGAAAGCCCAGGCTGGAACCTTTCTCCCATAAATTTCATCAGTAGTAACAGTGATTATATACAGAAGTCTTAGGTGCTGTTTCCTTATGGAAATATAAATTTAAAAGGATAAAGTGTGGACTTTCGAGGATAAAATGTGAACTAGATTATCCATTCTGCAATTGTGCACCTGGCTCTACCCCAGGGGAGCCTTGCTATGCTCCCTGCTCCCTTTCCCTTGTGGTTTATTAATGTTGGGGAAAACCAATGAGATCTAATTGGGCTTGGTTAAGTGAATTCCCAAAAGGAAGTCTCCTTGCATCTTTGCTTTCTCAATGGTTGCTTTGTGTACAACTCCCCTCTGACTCTCCCCTGGAGCTACGTTATTGTATTCTCACCTGTTCAACAGGTTTTCCCTGAATGGTCTTTGAGAAATAAATACCAGTTAAAGGAGTAGAAAAACAAGTTTGGCCTTTGAGTCCTAGAAGATTGGGTGAACTCTTCTGCTGTAATTCTAGACAATTTTATGTAGAGGTGAGGGCAAGGTGCTTAACATGCATTTTTATTTTTATTATTTACTGTCTTAATCCCAAAGATTGTGTATGCTTTCTTTTGAATTGTGTTACCTAGAATTCACACAGAATCTCTGCACATTAGAGGCTGCTTTCTTAATTCTTATTCTAAGGGTATGTAATTGAACTTGGATCTCAAATTGAAGTGATGTGGCACAGATATAATGCATTGTTCTTCGAACTCTCAAGTACTCAAAGAACATAAAGATTATGAAGAGGAGGTGCAGGGTACAGATTGTTTGCTTGCATTTGCACATAGGAAACACTGTAATTAACAAATCTCTATTGTTGGATAGTCAATTGTTTTCAGGTTTCGAGAATTGTAAACAAAACAGAAATTGGCATTGCTATGGTTAAGTTAATATTTCTTGAGGATAACATCCTAGAAAATTAAAATTACTCAAAGAGGATGTGGAATTTTAAGGCTTTCAGTATAGTTTGCCAAAGGCCCTCTGGAAAGTTGTGCTGATTTACACTCTGAATAGGTGTGCACGGACACACAGCTTTTTTCTTTAGAAGTCACAAACCAAGAGGTGTGGTAGAAGTGTCTAGGGGGTCAGGAGTACAGTAAACTGAACCTACCAAGGATGACCCCACTGTTCTCTGAATGCATTCTCTTACTATTCTTACCCTTTCTTGGCGTCAGCAAGTCACCTGTTTCAGGAACATAACAGGCATGCTCCTGCCTCGGGGCCTTTGCACTTGCTGCTTTTTTGGTCTAGGTCCTGATTTCTCCAGATGTCCGCAAGGCTCCAATCCTCACCTCTCAGACATCTTTTTTTTTTCTTGGAGGCAGAGTTTCGCTCTGTCACCCAGGCTGGAGCACAGTGGCACAATCTTGGCTCACTGCAACCTCCACCTCCCAGGTTCAAACGATTCTGCAGCCTCCAGAGTAGCTGGGATTACAAGCACTACCACGCCCAGCTAATTTTTGTATTTTTTAGTAGAGACAAGTTTTCACCATGTTGGGCAAGCTGGTCTTGAATGCCTGACCTCAAGTGATCCACCCTCCTTGGTCTCCCAAACTGCTGAGATTACAGGCATGAGCCACCATATCCAGCCTCAGATGTCTTTACTGAAATGCTGCCATCTCAGTGAAGCTTTCCCTGATTTTCCTGTTTAAAATTGTATTCCTGCCCCTCCCACACAGGTAGAGACACAGGTTTCAGTTTCCTTTCCTGCTTGATTTTTCTCCATATCCTTTGTTGCTAACACCCAGATTTGCGGCTGTATATCCCCAGCATGGGGAATAGGCCTGGCACTGAGCAGAGGCTCAATAATTATTTGTTGAATGAGTGACTAAACCACTGCTTTGTAGATTTGCAATTGCTGGTTACCACTGATTAGCTTCTCAGCAGGCTTCCCTCATCATCTTTGGCCAAAGGAGTAGCAGTTTTGTTTTGGTTCATTTCCTTTACTTGTCAGCTGTGCCGAAGTTATTTATATAACTGCTGGTGGTGTTGAGGCTTCCATTATTAACTCTGCTATCTCTATTGTCTCAGTAACGTACAGCTTCTGCTGAGATCTGAGATAGTAACTCACAAGGCTTACTCTGGTCTGATAAAATGCACATGTTTAAGATCTTCATTACAGATATCAATCTATCAAAAAAGAGAGCCCAATAGAAAAGGGGCAAAGGTTTGGACAGCAGGGAGTATGTGTCTTTTCCTCTTTATGTTCAACCTCACTCACAATAAGATAATTTAAAAATACATTAAGATTTTATTTTTCAACCTGTCAGGCTTGCAAAAATTCAATCTGTTGGTGAAGCTGGGTATAAATAGGCAATCTCATACAAGTCCAATTGAGAGATATTTGGAAATGGCTATCAACATTAACTACATATATGCCTTGACCCAGAAGTTTTACTTCTGTGAATCTGTTGTAGGGATGTACCTGCATATATGCAAAATTAGTTAGATATAAGTTTATGGATCATAGTTTGGTTTATGATAGATAAACTTAAGGAATCACCCAAATGGCCCACAGCAGGGGACTGGTTCATCAAATAGGACACATCCACACAATGAACTACTATGTAGCTGTAAAAAGAATCAAGATGTTCTCTTTGTACTAACATAGAAGGAAATAGAAAATATACTAAATGAAACAAAAAGAATGCTGCCTTTTGGCCAGGTGCAGTGGCTGACGCCTGTAATCCCAGCACTTTAGAAGGCTATGGCAGGCGGATCACCTGAGGTCAGTAGTTCAAGACCAGCCTGGCCAACATGGTGAAACTCTGTCTTTACCAAAAATACAAAATTTAGCCAGCTACTCGGGAGGCTGAGGCTGAGGCTGAAGAATTGCTTGAATCCAGGAGGTGGAGGTTGCCCACTCCAGCCTGGGCAACAAAGGGAGAGTCCATCTCAAAAGAAAAAAAAAAAAGAGAGAGAATGCTGCCTTTTATATAAAGAAAGTGGAAAATATAATAATATATATTTTTATTTGAAGCAATACTTAAAGAAATTTTGGGGAGGATACCTAACGACTGGATAACTGGAAGGATAGGAAGTGAAAGCAGATATTGGGTGACATTGGGAGAAGAGACTCTATACTGTACATCTTTGTACACACAAACACACACGTTTGTATCACATGATTGTTAACAAAAAAATAATTTTAAAAAGAAATGAGGCCTAATCCCAGCACTTTGGGAGGCTGAGGTGGGTGGGTCACCCAGAATTCGAGACCAGCCTGGCCAACATGGCGAAACCCTGTCTCTACTAAAAGTACAAAAATTAGCTGGGCATGGTGGTGGGCACCTGTAATCCCAGCTATTTGGGAGGCTGAGGCTAGAGAATGGCTTGAACTCAGGAGGAGGCGGTTGCAGTGAGCCAAAATTGCACCACTGGGCAACAGAGCGAGACTGTCTAAAAAAAAAAGGGCTAGCCTGGGAAGAGGATAATGGTTACTTCCTTTGTGTAGGAAGCACTATTCATTCAAGTGAGAAGTCAAGGTCTGTTCTGAATGCCGTCCTGTCCAATCCACATCTGTACATTTTCGGCCCTGCCCCATCCCCCACTGAAGAAGGTGCATTGTGTGACCCGGTCTTGGGGAGGGAGTATGGGTGTGCCTGTGTGTGAACTCTCTGGGCATTTCTCCTTCATGATATCCTGGTTGCTATAGTGCAGAGATCTATTTGTGACACACAGAAAACACTTGAAAGAAACATTGCTTCCTGACCATGACTTCCTGGAGCAATCTGTCCTTCCGGAGACTGTTGAGCGCCAGACATTTACATGCATGTCCAGACAGAGAGTGAGCCTGGCTCATTCAGACCCTGGGCACCATTCGGAGCAGAACTCAGTGGTAAGGAACAGCTTTCCTTCCACTGAAGATTAGCTCAAGCCGTGCCCGGCAAGGCGGGCAGCGTCTCCTGGCGGCTTTGACGCAAGAGCGTTGGCACGAGTACCTCCATCTTTCTTTCCTCAGGAGCCCATCGTGCCGTTGGCTGTGTCGCTGCGCCTTCAGCACCCAGGCACCAAGGGGAGCCGTTTTTCATACCAAACCACCACCGGTGAAAACAGGAAGTGATGAAGCACAATTCACCCTGCATCTGCACTGAGTGACTTCTCTTTCTTTTTTGTCATTCCTCACTAGGTGTAGACACGTGTGGCCGTTTATGCTGCAGGATCCCCAGTCCCACTGGCTTTGAACGTTTTGGGGGGCTTACCATGCCGCCACCCGCGGACATCGTCAAGGTGGCCATAGAATGGCCGGGCGCCTACCCCAAACTCATGGAAATTGATCAGGTTAGTAACGTGACAGCGTTGGGAGTTTATTTTCACTTTCCTTTCCATACTGGAATTTTCATAGACTTTGGATAGCTCTTTCTTCCCCCTTTCTCTCTCTAGCTGTGTTGAAAAATCTGTGCAATAATTGTTGCAATGTAGCTTGATTTCTGTACCACATGTAATAGTGATGGATGGGGTTTTTATACTCTTCCAACATCCACTTGGATTGTGTCAATGCAGGATTTGTGTCTGAAGCTGGGAAGGAGGTGGGAGGGACAGTGGGTCAGGCCCTGGGCAGTTGACACAGTGGAGGCTGCCCCATCCCTGCCTTGCCATGACACATGAATATGTGCAGATTGTTGTAACACAGGCAAGACAAAACTTTTTAAATCGTTTTTCTCTTCAGTTTCTGCAGAAGCAGCCAAATGCATTAGTACTTTGTTACATCAACAGCTTTAGGATGAAATTAGTATAGAAGGTTCAGTCTTGGATCTCAGCCAACTGTAATTTTTTTTTTAGTGTAAAATTCACTATGTGTCTAGCATATTGTCTGCTGTGTAGTAAATACTCAGCAAATGTTTATTGAATTAAAAAATATCAAGAAGACTTATAAAAGTAGTTTTACCCATAAAGGCACCTTAACTTGAATCTTGAGAATTGTATGCTGTGATTCTCATGCACTATTTGATGATAGGTTATCTCAGAATAGTTACTTTTGTCCTCATTTTACTGTAGTCATTCTAGAGCAAGTGATTTAAGGGATAAAAGGTTGAGACCTAATATGTACTTACGGGTTTTATAATGTCTATGATATAGGGTTCTAGATGGCTTTCTACATTTTCAAAATTATAATACCGTGGCAACTCCAATCTTTATGTTCTCTATACTATTTTATGATTAAGATTTACAATTTTTTTTTTCCTGGTCAGATTTTATTATCTGCTGGTGGGATCAATGCAAGAGTTATATGGAATTCTGTGAATCCAAAGGAATCACTAAAATGAATTATACAGGTCAGATGAGAATTAATTGAACTTAAACTCAAATGTAAGAAAGGGTAAATTTTGGGGATTTTTGTCAAAAAAGCTGTCATCACATCACACATCATTGTCATTTTAACTGCTTTCTGAGGTAGTTTCTACTGACTCAAGAAGCAATATATACAAATAGAGAAAAGTAGAGATGCCTGATAGTTTCAGATGCATTTGAGTCAGGCAAGAGATGCTTATCTATTTTCATGTGTGGTTTGAGATGCTAGTTAAAATTTACCTTAAGAAAACGTTTGGAGATACTTGGTGAAGACTAAATGTAGTTAGGATTAGGTTTGGCCACAGACTAAGAGGGCAACACTTCAGTGAGATAGAAGTTGGTCTCACGTATATGTAGAGGTCCTAATGCCCCACAGTGGCATGCACTCGGGCCCTCTGTCTCATTGCATTGCCCTTCTCAATCTGTGGGGCTTCGAACCAGATGCTCAGACATCACCTAAAAGCATGTTAGAAATGCAGAATCTCTGGTCTTACTCCAGACCTCCTGACCCAAATCTGCATTTTAACAAGATCCCCAGGGTATCCCCATGCATAGTTCAATCTGAGATGTGCTAAGCTGGATACCTGGTGTCCAACCCCAGGTGCTCATCAGAACTACCCAGGCACTTATTCAAATAACTTTTCAGTGATCTCATCCCAAGAGACTCTAATTTAGTGGTTCTGGTAAACTATTTGATTTTGATTCTGCGGTGGTCAGTGCAGTTTGGGTACCTTTGCTTTAAGACAGTAGCTCTTGATTGATAGTTCTCCATACCTGTCGGGTTAGTGTAGTGTTCTCTGCCTTTGGAGATGGCCTTTGCTATGTGCGTGTTTTAATACATTTTTTAAAATTATCTGTTTATTTTGGAATAATTTCTATTTACAGAAAATTACAAAGATTGTATAGGCTTACATTTATACCCTTTTTTCCAGTTTCCCCTCATGTTAATATCTTAACCTTGGTACATTAGTCAAAACTAAGAAATTGACATTGGTACATTACCTTAACAAAACCACCAACTTTATTTGGATTTCACCAGTTTTTCCACTAATGCCCTTATTCTGTTCCAGGGTCTAATCCAGGGATACCAACTGTCATGTTTCCTCAGTATCCTTCCATTTGGATAATTTCTCAGTCTTCCCTTGTTTTCCATGGCTTGATAGCTTTGACAAGTAATTTTATGTTGATATAATTTTAAACACACAAAAATTGCAAGGATAATGCAAATAACTCTGTACCTACTTTTTCTGAACCATTTGATGGGGCCTTGGAAGCACCATCCGCCTTCACTCCTGAACACTCAGTGTGTATGTCTTAAGAATTTAATCATTCTCTTACATAATCACAGTACATTTATAAAAACCGAAAGTAAATTGAATACTGCTATAATGCTATTGTCAAATTCACAGTTTGTACTCCATATTCAAATTCCATCAGTTGTCCCAATAGGGTCCTCTATAGCTATTTTCTCTATGGTGTAATATCTTGTCCGGGATCACGTACCATATTTATTTTAGGGTCTCTTTGGTCTCCATAGATCTGCAGAAATTTATCAATCTTTATCTTTGGTGACCTTGACATTTTTGTAGAGTACAGGGGCAGCTATTTTAGAAAAAGTGTTCAGTTTGGGGTTCTCTCGTGTATCCTACTGATCAGATTCGAGTTTTGTATTTTTGGTAGCAATGCAGAGAAATGATGTATCCTTTATGACCCATCATATCAGGAGGTACATGGTGTTGCATTGTCTCTCATTCTTGGTGATTATTCTGGTTTTATAGATGACAAGTGTAAACATTAGTTAAATTGTAGACCTCCTATTAATCACATATGGAAACCTAGACAGACAGGAACTCAGACTCTTGTTGCCCTGTAGTTGTTGAAATTACAGTGAGACTTATGAAGTGTTGGTGTCAGATATTGTTTCTTGATTGAGTCAGAAGTTGGCATGAGAATTAGAAGTATGTTTGCACACACAATGAAGAATAGAAGAAATGATTATTACTTGGGTTTTCTCCTAATCTTCTACCTTGTTCAGTAAAAGATCACATAACCTGCCTCTCTCCCATAGTGTGTTAGCTTCATTTCAAAAGCTCTTTGCATTATTTTTTAGCCTGGATAGCTACTATTTCTCTGAAAGCTGTTTCCAAAAGTTGGGTTAAGCACTGCTGCTCTATTGTCTCCCAAAATTTTGGGTGACAGTATTGTGTTGTCCATATCACTTTGTGTTGTCCTTGTCTCTCAACTGAACCCAGTGGTCCTCAACCTTGAGTGTGTACGAGAAGCATCCAGGGAGCTTGTACAAAGGGCATATACCAGCTTGTGCAAAATGCATGCCCAGCTGCAGAGATTGTGATTCTGTTGGCCAGCGGCAGGGCCTTTCATCTGCACCTGTGGTAAGCACCAGATGAATCTGATCCAAGGGCTTCCACAGTTTGAGAAGCAGTCATTAGACTGGGAACTGCCTGTCTCTGAATATTGTTTCTTCTTGCCCGGTGAACAGTCCTTAATATGAAAAGATGTTTCATAGATGAATAACTGGAAGGAGGTGCTTCCTGAGTAGTGATTATCTTATCAGGTGCTCAATTCTGCTCAGCCACCTTCTATGTCTGGAGTTTTCAGAGGGATGTCTGCCCACGATGGACTTATCTTCTTTCTAAATATTTAGGAGAAAAATTCTGTGTTTCCACTCAGCAGGAAAAACCCCCAGGAGCTTTTTACTTTGCTGTATCAGGAAAGCTCTCAAAAGAGTTATGAGCCCATTGGTTCCTGGCTCCTGCTCTGGCCTTCTATATCTGTTGTTGAGTTTCAAACTCAGGGAGCTGCTTGAGGCTGAGGATGTTTGTTGTCTGGATACATCAAGGCTCCTACATCCACTGCTCTTGTTAACTTACTATGCTCTGAACAATGTATTTATTTATCAGTCAAGAGTCTGGAATCCCAAACACTCTGATAAGCAGCATCTAGTAAGAGGCAGTGTGGCAGAAGGGGCAAGTATAGGCTCCAAGGACATTTAAACCTGGATGTAAGCCCTCGTTTTAGTTCCTTCAGCTGCTATAACAAAGTACCTTAAGCTGGGCAATTTACAAACAACAGAAATTTATTGCTCACAGTTCTGGATGCTGGGAAGTCTAAGATCCAGGCACCAGTGGATGTGGTGTGTGATGAGGGCTTGTTTCTCATAGATGGTGCCTTGTATGAGTCCCCACAGGCCAAAAGGGGCAAACAGACTCTGTTAAGCATGTTTTTATGCCACCACCATGGGGCCAGGCTTCAAGCAGATGAAATTTGGGGGGACACAAACATTCAGACCATAGCAGTCCTAGAGCCCTGCTTTCTGTGAAAGGCTCAGTTAGCCTTGTTGAGGCTCAGTCTCTTTGGGATATTAATTTGCTACTTTTATGGTACTTGTGAAGATTAATGAAAACATGTGAAAAGAATGTAGCATGTTGCCTAGCTCAGAGTGATTCCTTAATAAAGGCAGCTATTATTGCTGTTAGTTTAAGCAAATTCCATTAGATTAGAAAATCAGGTACTCTGGTTTTCTTTTTCACCTGCACTTCCATTGTGAACAGTTGCCCTCTGTTCTCATTCTTTCTCTGCCTTTTTAAACGTTTAAGAAGGAGACAAAATTAAAAGGTAAGTGGGAGGCATCCTCTGGTAATAAAGAGGTGTCCTAACTGGACACATAGCCAACGTGTGGTGTGGAATATTCACTGGCTCCCTAGAACTCTGTGATATTTTTTCCATTTTGGCCACTCACCATTTCTCAGCAGCAGCATTTCTGTTCCCTGCATAAACTCTTTAAGTCTCCACTACCTCCTGCCCCTGCCCTGCCCACTCAGGCCTTGCTTTTGAAGGAAGACACAGACCAGAAAGCTACCATTTCTGTCTTTGCCTTAGAATTTCTCTGCCTTCGTATTTGAATGGCACCACAGACTACCTGATGCCTTTGTCTCCTGCCTTCCTGTTTTGTTTTGTTTCTACTGCCAGCAGAGGAGGGAAGAAGTGGTCCCAATTTCTTTCCAGTGCTTTCAGCTTATCCCGGCCCCCAATGCTCCACATAGGTTTTAGCCCATCCTTTCCACCCTGCCTGGAGCTTTCTCCCATTCATGCCCTCTGCTCTTATTTTTCTCTTCTTTTCTGTCTTCAACAGTGAACTCTTCTGTTCTTACCTTGGAAAATCCTCTCCCCCACCCCTTGACCTAGTAACTCTCTTTTCGTAGTGTTTTATTCTATGTTTTTCCATTCCAAGCTTATTTAAATGTTATGTATGTGCCATCTATGTTGTTCTATACTTTTTTGCCTTTTTTTTTTTTTTTTTGAGACAGAGTTTTGCTCTGTTGCCCAGGCTGGAGTGCAGTGGTGCAATCTCGGCTCACTGCAACCTCTGCCTCCCCGGTTCAAGCGATTCTCCTGCCTCAGCCTCCCGGGTAGCTAAGACTACAGGCACATGCCGCCACATCTGGCTAATTTTTTTTTGTAGTTTTAGTAGAGATAGGGTTTCACCATGTTGGCCAGGATGGTCTCAGTCTCTTGACCTTGTCATCCGCCCGCCTTGGCCTTCCAAAGTGCTGGGATTACAGGCATGAGCCACCGCGCCTGGCGTTCCATGCTTATTTTAATATTTGGATGAACAACAGTTTACGTCTCTACAGGGCTCCCCTCTTTGGTGGCACCTCTGCCTTGGTTGTCCTCACCCTCTTGGTTACACTTGGCAAAATTGCTCATTCTCAACTTCTTGAAACTCTTCCTCCCTTCCTCTAGCTTCAGTATCTGAGATTCCTCTTCCTTGTTTGATTCACCTGAGAATGTTTCCTTCTTAGTTCCTCTTCTTTCTAGATCAGTTCCGACGTCAATGCCAAGCCCTCTGGTCTGTGTGCTCACTGTCGACACTCTTTGTCTTAGAGTCCATGTTCACTCATGACGTTAAAGTTTCACCTCTGCCTGCATCCATAGCAGCAGTTCCCATCACCAGCGTGGCCTGCCGGCTAACCACTAGTTTCATTTCTCTGTTGGGTGGATATATGATTCCCCTCTCTAACTTAAGTTGTCTGCAGAAGACAGACAAATGGTGAGTGAAACTGCCCATATGTTAACTTGAAGAAAGGTCTCACAGGTATTACCAACTTTTTGAGGTTATTCCACGTAGAGGAGGGACCATTAGATATGTTCTTTTTTAAATTTCCTTAACACAGGGTCTCACTGTGTCACTAAGCAATGGCATAATCACAGCTCATTGCAACCTCTAATTCTGGGCTCAAGAGATCCTCCTGCCTCAGCCTCTTGAGTAGCTGGGATTATAGGTGTGCACTACCGTGACTGGCTAATCTTTGTATTTTCAGTAGTGACAGGATTTTGCCATATTCCCCAGGCTGGTTTTGAACTCCTGGACTTAAGTGATCCTCCTGCCTCAGCTTCCCAAAGTGCTGGGATTACAGTCATGAGCCACCACACCCTGCCTAGATGTGTTCTTTATGGCCTAAATGTGGGAACTCCATGCTCTCTGTACTAGTAGAGAGATTTCACCTCCGGTCAAGAAAAGCCAGTAAGTGTGCATCAGACAAATACTTAGAGAAGCTGTTGTGAGCATATTCAGTCCCAAAAAGGGCCATGGGGAGAGATACGTGGTTTTCAACCTTAGCTCTGCTTCTCAAATGGCTTGGGGCAGTGGGGTGGCTGCTGTAGGCTTCCAGGCACTCCTCGCTCACTCCCGCTACAGCAACTTTGTATTGTCCCATTTTCATTTGTGGATGATTTGGGGAAAGATTTTGTTTGAAAAACGCTTATCACATTTTAAACAAATAGTCATGGATGATTCATGAGCTTTCTATTGTTCCTGAGACTTTAGTTAGATTCTTTAGGGTGGCTTTGCATCCTTCCATATTTTTCGCAAGCATTACCCCTGGACCAAGGTAGTATCTCCAGGTTCTGTATGTGATTCCTAAGTACCCTTCCATTTTGTAGAAGCTGCTCCTTTAGACGCTTGTTCCTGCACATTCATGGTCTTTTTTCATCTCTTGCTGTTTCCTTCTAAAAGTACACCACCTTGAATTCCCCCTGTCTTCTCCCAGCTCTCTACTGCTTTAAATCCTGGCTTTGCTAAGCCCTGCAGAGAGCCTCCTTTATACTCAAACCTTTTCTGATGACATTATAATGCAGTCTTTTCTCCAGCTTTCTAATTTCTTATATCATTTTCTTTGCCTGTAGCTTTTATTTGCAGTTAATGTATTTCACACATAATGTAATTTACATTTTTCTATTTTTGTGCTCACATCTCTTGAAATAGATTATAAGCTCTTGGAGGTCAGCCTGTGGCTTACATACATTTGTGTCCTGTGGTTCATCACATTGATCTCCATTTCTGTGTGTCTACAATAGGTTTCAATTCTGAACAGTGAAGATAAGGATAAAACACTGGTAGTCTTCAGTCTTCAAACAGAAAAATTATGGTAGCACCCTACCCCAGTATATTGGGAGGGGGTTAGTTCCCTAAAAGAAACACAGATGCATGTGTTTTAGGTAAGTGTGATTGCCTGCAGTTTTTCAACTACTGTATTTCTATAGCATATTTAAGATATAATTCCATATGCATAAATTTGATTTACACAAGACCTTTGAAAGTCTCGCTGAGCAAAGCTCATTTGAGTTTTTGTACTTGACATGGAGTTTTGCTCATTAGTAGTAGTAATAATAATAGCAACTGCCACATACTGTGTGGCAGGCAGCAGAAGTGACTTGCACCTAGGATTTCTTCACCTTACTATAGCCCTTCAAGGTTGGCTTATGCTCCCTACTTCACAATTATTCAAAGGTTCATCTTGCCCAAGATTACTCAGCTAGGAAGGTACTGATTTGAATCCAGCACTGTTTGACACTAAAACCCAGGCAGTGTTTTATTTTTGTTTTTGAGATGGAGTTTTGCTCTTATTGCCTGGGCTGGAGTGCAGTGGTGTGATCCTGGCTCACTGCAACCTCTGTCTCCTGAGTTCAAGCAATTCTCCTGCCTCAGCCTCCCAGGTAGCTGGGATTACAGGTGCCCACCACCACACCTGGCTAATGTTTGTATTTTTAGTAGAGATGGGATTTCATCATGTTGGCCAGGCTGGTCTCGAACTCCTGCCCTCAGATGATCCACCTGCCTTGGCCTCCCAAAGTGCTGGGATTACAGGTGTGAGCCACCACGCCCAGCCCAGGCAGTTTTTAATAAATCATTCTGTCTTTCTGCTGGGTAGTTCTGTTTTCATCTCTCCATCTGTTAAGCCCCTGCTTAATGGTTCCCACCAGTATCACCAGCCTGGTTCAAGCAAAAACACACACCTTGCAGGCTGGCTTGCTCCTGCTACTAACCATGTGACTTCTAGGGACACATTGTGTCAAGAAAGCAAAGGACACATTGTGTTAAGAAAGCACAGGGAAAGGCTGGGCGCAGTGGCTCACGCCTGTAATCCCAGCACTTTGGGAGGCCGAGGTGGGTAGATCACGAGGTCAGGAGATCGAGACCATCCTGGTCAACATGGTGACACCCCGTCTCTACTAAAAATACAAAAAATTAGTTGGGCATGGTGGCACGTGCCTGTAATCCCAGCTACTCAGGAGGCTGAGACAGAAGAATTGCTTGAACCCAGGAGGTGGAGGTTGCGGTGAGCCGAGATCGTGCCATTGCACTCCAGCCTGGGTAACAAGAGCGAAACTCTGTCTCAAAAAAAAAAAAAAAACGAAAAAAAGAAAAAAAAAGAAAGCACAGGGAAATATGGCAAGTGGTCTGGCTTATTACAGAAAGAACCCATCTGAAGCAGGAAAGAGCCTTGAAAGGCTAGTTTATTGGGGCTGAGACACTTGGAGAGGCGTGGTGCTTATGAGCATGGACTTTAGGGCGGGCTCATATGGGCTCAGAATTGGCTCTGCCACTTACCTGCTCTGTGACCCAGGATGAGTTTACTGCTTTGTAAGGAAGAACTGGCAATCAGCATTAACCCTTTCTAGTGTTATGGGATTATGTGAGACAATCACTCAGTTAATCATAATTGACTCCTATTGGTTACCATTATTAAATGGTAATTTAATAATTACCATTTAATATTAAATGGTAATTTAATAATGGTATTTTAATAATTAAATAGTAATTTAATAATGGTAACCAATAGGAGCCAATTATGATTATTCTATCTGATACATAGAATAGAATAAGCTTCTCATGTTGCGGGCAAGTCTGGAATAATGTAATATAAACTTTCCCTTAAATGCATTAAAGCAAACTCTTTAGCCTGAAAAACCATAATTTCCAAGACAATTAAATATTGGCTGCCTGGTGAAAGTTGAAAGACAGTTGAGCTCCAAATAAAGAGGCTTGGAAATTCAGATTTTTTTTTTTTTAACGATCACATAAAATAAGGAAAATGGGACTGCATTTCTAGAAAGCCAGGTTCTAATTTTGCATTGCAGAAATTAAAAGTCATGTAATTTTCCTTGCCTGTTTTTTCTTGGGTGGTTAGATTAGATTGGGATTTCTCAACCTTGGTACTATAGACATTTGGGTCCAGATAATTCTTGATTAGGAGGGCTGACCTGTGCATTTTATGCTACCTGTGCGTTGTAGCATTTTAGCAGCATCCTGGCCTTTACTCACTAGAAGCCAGTAGTACCACCTCCCACATGTGACAAGTGAAAATGTCTCAGACCAGCAGGTTGGGGCTGCAGTGAGCTGTGATCGCACTGCTGCCCTCCAGCCTAGGCAACAGAGTGAGACCCTGTTTCAAATTTTTAAAAAGAAAAGTCTTAGACATTGCCAAATGTCCCTTGGCTGGTGGACAAAGTCTCCTCCTGTTGAGAATGGAATAAATCAGGGGCTCCTGAGCTTGGTTCTATATCACAATCACTCATGAAACATGTTGAAAATACATAGAGGATCATTTTGTAGTGATCCAAGGTCCAGAGATCCTTGTTATGAAGCTCCCCTGGTGATACACTCTTGGACCTACATTTGAAAACATTGCTGTGAAGCCCTCAAAATTTCTCACTCAACCTGCGGGAGCTACCTTTGGCTCCCACAGTAACTTTTAGTGAGTCTTTTACAGGTAGTGCCTCAATTCCTCCATGAGGCTAAAAATTCTTAGCCCCTCCTTACTTTGCAGAGAGTACAAATGTAGCAAACTTTAAGGGTTCATTTTGCTCCAATTAAGAAAGGTGTAATAAAGACTGTGTGATACTGCACCATTGCTTTCATGCTGTCGTAATAGGTGAAATGCTACTGGTAGAGGAATAGTCATCCTTCATTGGATTTTTGCAACTTTTGCATTTGGTAATGTAACAGTTATTTCTTAAACTTCCTTTAAAATAAAGTGACTAGGGTACTTCCTTTTCAGGTTTTAGCTCTCTTTTCATGTGTGAGAGAGTCTATATAACCTCATACAATCTTAAAATTCGCCATGTCTTTTGAAGAAAAACACATATCTCTCCCTTAACTGAGAGCTGAGTTTAATTGAGCTAGAATGAACTCTGGCATTCTCCTTTTCCTTCTGCCGATGAAATGTAGATTTAGTTTGTTCCGGAGGTGAGTGCTGGTGGTATTCTCTGCTGTTCTACTTCCTTCCACAACATTGTCACTCTGAGAAGTCTGGCAACTCAGGACACTCTTCTATTAACTATGTTTTCTTAAGACTTGGTGACTAAGACCTCTGACATTTCTAGAACCTTTTGTGAATGTTATACTTTGTGCTAATTTTCCTGTTAGAGGTCAACTGGTTATTTGTGGCAGCATATCTAAATATGTGGATTTCAATGTTGAGAAGGAACGCTGGGTTCCCAGGAACAAACAGCTTGTACTTTAGGAGTACGTAGACCAATGTGCAGTGTGTCCAGAACCTCAAGGAAGTGAGAGCAACCTCTGGCAAATAAAATATGTGTGTTTCTAGTTTCTTGTTCCTAGCTTTCCATCAAATGCATTTATGGGTCAATGGCATCACCATCATGCTTGATCCCCACCCCTACAATCTCCACAGCTCCTGAAATAGCAAGTCTTGTAGAGTCAGCCTCCTAAATGGGCTTGAGTCCATTCACCTTTTATCTGTCCTAGCTGCCACTGCTTTAGCTTACCTCCCCTAGGTGGCTTCAGTAGCATCACAGCTGGCTTCTAGGCCATGCCTCTTCCTCCCCTTCCCATCCATTCGCCCAGGCCTAACATTCTGCACTGGCTTGTATTGCACCTAGAATAGAATCCAGACGTCCTTGATGTGGTTGGGAAGGCTCCCTGCTCCCAGCTCTTGCCAGTGCACTGCCTTGCTTAGTGCCACTGTGGAGTCCCCCAATGTCACCATCTGAGTTCTCATCAGATGCAAACATTTTCTCCTTTCACAAACAAATTTTTTTCCCACTTCTGAGTCTTAAAAAATGTGATTTTTCTCTTAACTAGAAATTACCCTCCTCACTTCTCTGCATGTCTAGCACCTATTTATTCTTCCATCCCAGATGAAGGTTAAGTTCCTTAGACCTTTCTCTAAGGCCTTTTCTGACTCTTCAGACTAGATGAGGGCGCTTGCTGTGTGCACTTGTAACATCCCACAGGGCTCCACTTGTCAACATTGTAATCACTGTGTGATACTCTGCATGGGCCAAGTGTGTCCCCAGCACCGCACAGGCCTGCACGTGGTAAACTCATAAGGCGTGTTTGTTCAGTGAAGGAAAAAAGTGAAATTGTCTATTGATATAGAGAATAATACATGAACAGGAGTGGTCATGGTGAAGGCATTCCTTGCCTTGTTTGCATCATGTATTCTAAATACATTATTACATTTTATGAATTGACTTTAGGAATATCTATGTGTGTCTTTCCATCAAAGCTATCTGTAGTTAAAAGACAATCAGTGACTTTGAGACAAACCGTCTCAAAATGATGGTGGATGAATCCTTACTCTGGGACAAGTTTGTAGCGGTCTGTTTGGATTGATCAGCCTCATCATGATGAGATGCTCATAATTTCCAGCTGTCACTTCTTCCTTGACCTCCCGACCCATATAAACAACCATCCGTCTGTCTGCCTTGCTCATCAGTATGGCGCTTGTACCTCAAACTCAGCATATTTAAAACAGTTCTCGTTGATTCTCCCTGCCTCAAAGCCATGCAATTTTGCTTTTCTTCATATTTTCCTTTTCTTGGTGACAGATGTGAACTATGCCCAGTTTGCTCAAGCTGACACCATGTGTCTTTTAGACTCTTTTTTCTCCCTCATCGTTTTTATCCAATCAGTCATCACAGAAAACTTGTCTGCATCTGGTCTTAGTCACATCAGCTGCTGCCGCCCTCTCTGGACCTCTTCCTTCTGGTCAGTGTGGAGGAGTACAGACAGCAGGAGAGAGCTTAAACATCAGTGTGTGTTGAGTATCCTCAAAGACAGCACTTCAAAAGAGAGAGCATAATATCTATATAAACAGGAGATTATGAGCACAAAGCAAGTGGGTATAAATTGAGAACAGGTGTATGTGAGAAAGAACCAATTAGAAACCTTGTAAGTGAAAAATGCAATAGTCCTTCCCTTATCTGTGGTTTTGCTTTCTCCAACCAACCAGTCTGAAAATGTTAAATGAAAAATTCCAACAGTAAACAACTCATAAGTTTTAAGTTGTACACTCTTCAGAGTACTGTGATAAAATCTGTGCTATCCTGCCTTGTCCCTCTAGGACTTGAAGCACCCCTTTGTCCAGCAAATGCATGCTGTGGACACTTCCCATTTGTTAGTTATTTAGTAGCCATTTCTGTTATCAGATCGACTGTCATGGTATGGCAGCACTTGTGTCTGGGTGGCCCTTATTTTACCTAATAATGGCTTCAAAATG
Source organism: Cacajao melanocephalus (assembly GCA_963573385.1). NCBI lineage: Eukaryota > Metazoa > Chordata > Mammalia > Primates > Pitheciidae > Cacajao > Cacajao melanocephalus. The sequence goes on along the minus strand of CAUYLG010072420.1, from coordinate 40,658 downwards.
TAAGACTATTGATGCTAGCATTTCAGATATGCCCAAGAGAAACTTCCTTTAAGTGAAAAGGTGAAAGTTCTAGATTTGCTAGGGAAAGAAAAAAAGATCAGTTGCTAAGATCTGTGGTAAAAATGAATCTTCTGTCTGTGAAATTTGAGGAAGAAAAAGAATTCATGCTAGTTTTGCTGTCAAACCTCAAACTGCAAAAGTTATGGCCACAGTGTATGATAAATGCTTAGTTAAGATCAAAGAGGCATAAAATTTGCGGGTGGGAGAGATGAAGAGAAACATGTTCTGATTGGTGGCAGTCGGGTTCAGTACTATCTGAGGTTTCAGACATTTGCTGGAGGTCTTGGAACATATGCCCCTCAGATAAAGGAGGGATGACTGTATATGTTAATAAAATGAAAAAAAAAAAAACAAAAACCAGCAGCAGAAAGATAAAACAATAAAACACAAGAGTAACTCTAAAGTGGATTCAGCTAAAGAGAGAATTGATAAATTGAAGGTTGAAGATGAGGAATTCATCCAGAATGTGGCCCAAAAGAGAAAGGAATGAAAAATATCAATACTAATGCTAAGCTGTGTTGAAAGGATACATTAAGAAGCTATAATCTATGTCTAATTGGCATTTCCACTAATAGAGGAAATGAATAATGGAGACAAAATATTTAAAGAGATTCTGGCTAATATCATGCTTCTCTGGAATTAAAGGGAAATCTGACAGTGAGAAAGAACAGGGGCTCTGGATTTGGCCACTTGGGTCTGTGGTCCGTGAGGCTCTCCCATCAGAAGCCACGTGGATTTAATAACCTGTCCAAGAGAGTAGAAAATGGAAGGTTTCTAAGTATGGGAATGACACGTTGAGTTGTACTTTCAGAAGGTGCCAATTTGAGAATTGCTTTTTGAGGGCAAAATGGAAAATGAGAGGCTAGTTAGACTGCTCTTGCAGTAGCCCAATCAAGAAACAATTATGCCATGAACTGGGATGGTGGTAGGGAGATAGAAAGGCGTTAGGTATGTGTCCCATTATGACATATGGGAAGACTAATTTAACAGAAAATTGATGATTGATTATGTGTGTATGTGTGTAGGGTAAGGCAGAGTGAAGTATTAAGGGCAGTTCTGAGATTTCTGGTATGAACAGCTAGCTGGAAGGTGTTGGTGACATCTGCCAAGATAGAAAACATCTGTGGAGGACTGTTCAGGTGGACTCGCATTCTTCACGGACACCTTCCAAAGGGCTGCAGGAAATTGTTCAGGTGTCAGCATATCTCCTTTCATATTTCCTTTGGGTTTTGATATACCAGCCAGTTTTCCCATTTAACTTATCTCTCAATCCCTAGTGCAATCCCCTATGATTTGAGAATGCACACCTGATTATGCTACTTCCTTATCTAAAAACCCATAAATCCAAACCTTTATGAGTTGTCATATTTCAGAATCACTAAAAGAGAGAATTTTAATTATTCTCACCACAAAAAAAAATGATAAATATTTGAGATGATAGGTATGCTAATTACTCTGACTTGATCATTCCACAATGTACACATGTATCAAAATATCACTTTATACCCCATAAATATGCACAGCTATTATTTGTCAATTGTAACTGAAATAAAATTAAAGTTGTCTATAGAAATTAGGCATTTTTGGCCTGTAGCTTGCCTGTTGAGCCGCTGTCTCATCTTTCACGTGTGTGACATTGTCAGCTCCCCCATGTGCAAAGAGGACATCCATTTCACTCTGCCTTTGCATTTGCTGTATCTTCAACCCAAAATGCCTTAGGCAATCCAGATAGCACTGACTTGTACTTGTATCCCTGTACCCACAGGCACAATAAGGAGAATAGCTTTGAGAGTCACCCCAGATTGCACTGGCAGGACAGGAGACAAGCAACAGTTTGAAGGAGATAGGGAAGATGTAATGTTGATTCCAAGTTTATATTCTGACAAACTAGAAGACGACAAATACAGGTTGAAAACTGGGAAAGAGAGTTTGGGGTAAGATTTGAGTTTGAGGTTATGAAAGGGTATAAATTCAAGCTGAAATGGTCTGATACAGAAGGGACTACAGAGAAGTTGGGGTTGGAGATGGTGATTTGGGTATCTAGAGTGAGCTTGAGCAGAGAGGCTCTTCTAGTGGGTATCAAATGTTCCAGTGTTAATTTAGGATTTTATAATTTATGCACGAGGAAGGTACATCTACTATTTATATGGCTAAAACATTGCACTTCAAGTAACATTTATCTTGAACTATGTGCCAGGAACCCAGGCACGCAGCTCCAGCACCCACCCTATAGGTATCAGCTCTAAGCACATGGGTTTGTTGTTCACTGTTTTGAGGACTTGGTAGATTTGGGATGGAGTTAAAGGGTAAGGAATCTGGAATTATACAGGTTTGGGTTCAAAATCTGACTCTGTCACATGTGCTATGAGGCTTTGAGCAAGTTACACAGCATCTTTTTTAGTTTTGTTTTGAGGCAGGGTCTCCCTCTTTTTCCCAGAGCTGGAGAGCAGTGGCATGATCCTGGCTTACTGCAGCATTGACCTCCTGGGTTCAAGCGATCCTCCCACTTCAGCCTCCCAAGTAACTGGGACAACAGGCATGCACCACTATGCCTGGCTAATTATCCTATTTTTTGTAGAGATGGGGTTTTGCCATGTGGCCCAGGCTGGTCTTGAACTTTTGAGCTCAAGTGATCTGCACTCCTAGGCCTCCAAAAGTGTTGGGATTACAGGCGTGAGTCACTGTGCCTGGCCAGATTACTTAACATTTTAGCATCCCTCATATGGTTTGCTCATTAGTGAAATACACTTAGTAATATCCTTTTGTAGGGAATATATGGTAGTCACTCAAAAAACGGTAGCTGTTGCTACACTGTATTATGATTAGAAGGGCTGGTCAAGTGATGATAGGAAAAGAAGATAGTAAAGTCTAGGTTGATGATATGTTGAAGTTAGGGGTGGAGAGACAGTGTGAGATTGTCGTCACTGTTTGCAGAGTTTAGACCCTTCCTGAAAAGCCTGTGTTATTATTATTCAAGGCTATCTGTTCTGTCTCAGGTTGCCACCATTACCTTAATGGGACATTTGTTTGAGGCTCAGAAGCCAGGTCCCTCCACTGCCTCATGTCCATTGCCACTCAAGAAAGGAGAATTCATTGGCATTGGTACATCCACTCACAAACACACAGACCAACTAGTAGCCAAGAGAGACCAGAAGGACAAGAAAAAAATAAAACTAAATGAGAAACATGAACTCATTTCATACTTTTTTTTGTTACTTGCTCCTTTCAGTGTTGTTTTGACTGCTGAGTTACTTTCAATCTCAGGTTCTTTGCCATTGATAAACCTTCATAATCCTGTGTGGAAATTGAGCCTGAACCCTACTTTGCTTTCAGGGCTTATTGGCTTTCTCATATCTACTCTCCTAGCCTGATAACATCCTATCCATTAGAGCTGACAGTCATTTCTGTTGATCCTACTGAATCTGTCTGAATTTTTATTTTTAAGCTATGTACATAAATACAGTTAACTTTCCAAAGGTGAACTTGACACACACAAATAAATTATTTCACATGGGTGAAGGTATGCAAACCGTAAGGCCTGAATTGATTCACCATGTGAATCACTCATTTCCACATAAAAGGGAATACTTGATTGCAAAGGTATGGTGGAGTGCAGTGGCCTTCTGTGGGTCTAGAGTCATCTGGAAGTACTTGGAAAAGACTGGTATTAAGGAAGTTTGAAGACAGTGTAGGAATTACGAAAGTAGTTGTTGTTGCTTTCAGAGATAAGGAAATTGGGGAAAAATGTTGTTCTTGATATCCATAGCAACATTGATATGTAACAATGTTCAGTAAAATAATCAGGAACTAGGAGGAGAATCACAAAGATTATAACTGATATAAGTAGTGCTTTATTTTTGCATTGTTCATCTCTATATTTCTGACATTTTCTTAAGTTGCAGTTTCCCTTCCAGTTGAAGGGAAATACAGTGTCTGCTGAGCAGAAGCATGTTAGAATATCTAAAGGAGAAGGTAGGTCTGCTTGTCTTTAGCCCATCACTACATTCGACATCATTATTTCTATCTGTGCTTATTGCCATTGTTTAGTGATTTTTATGACACAGTTTAGGTAAAATCTGATACCTCATTTGTTTCATGAAGCTTGAAATAAGTCACTTTTGGAAACAATTTTTTGAAATGATTCATTGTTTGTCGAGAAAAAGGTGGCAGAGCCTGTCATTTTTTAGTATTTAAAATTAATGTGATCCATGATTTTACTGCTGTGGAGAGGTTGCTGTGAGCCCCCTTTGTCATTTTTGGTAATTGCTGGAATTTTGTGTCTGTTATTCACACTGCAACTATTGTCAGGATACTTGCTTTTCAAGAACCAGCTGAATTTGCCTCAGGAAAGTGTGGCTTTGTTGTTATCTTTCAGATTCATCAGTCTGTTACTAGGAAGATAGGGTATGGACACAGCCTTTTCAGAACACATCCAATTTCTCCATGCAAAATTAGGTGGCTCAGAAGCATGGAGAGTGGTCATAAGATCATTGGATAAAGAGTAAAACTGCTGTAAAGTGACTGGTGTCATTGACACAATGTCACGAGGTGCCTCTGGGAACTCAATAACTTATTGTACATTAAAGTTTGTCCAAGTCACATTGTACGCGTCGTAGTCAACATGCTATCCTCTCTCAGCGGTGTCCTGACATTTGGAAGCTGGATTTCTTTTCTTTCTGGGCCAAGATTGCTAATAACTGCTGAGCAGAATATGTTCAATGAATTTCCATCTATAAAAGCAAAGTAAAATCCCAAGTGCTGTGCTGTACCACCTCAAAGTGTTAGAATAAAGCATCTGTCAGGTTTTTTTTTTAAGTACTGGAGAAATGCTTTTTAATAGTCTAAGACCAAAAACTTTAAGTCTTTGTGGAAAAGCAGTTAGAGGGCCATGAGGCGATCACTGAACGGAAGGGTGGACGAGCACTGGGGACCAGGAACTGTGTCTGTACTCTGCTTGCTGTGATCCATCTTTAGCTGCTCACCTGAGCCTCCATGGCAGTCAGGAAGAGACCAGAAAAAAAAGGAAAAGTAGCTAAAAGTCTGGGAAAGGAAGATGTGTTTTTAATCAGTGTTCATTAACTGCATGCCTTTCCAGGCCCAGCAGCCACGCGCCTGGGAGGGGACAGTGTCCCAGAGACAGTCTCTGCTGCCAAAGCAAGTGCCATGCAGGTGGCAAAACTCAAGAAGACGAATTTAAGAATAAACAGCAGGATGCAGCAAGTGCCAAAGGCTGCATCGGGGGCTGGAGTCATTTTAAGGAAGAAGGAGGAATTGGATTTTCATTCATTTATTTACTCAATTTCTTTAACCAGCATTTTTTTAAAGTATGTATGAAGTGTCCAAACATGGGATATAAGTAAATAAAAGAACCTATCTGTAGATAACATTATGTAATGCCCTACGATGTACCAGATGCTGTTTCAAGGATTTGACACCATTATCTCGATTAATCTTCATAATAGGAAGAGAAAACAGAAGCGTTGAGAGAAGTAAGAAGCCCAAGTTCCAAAGCCAGGGAATGCAGAAGCTGGGATTCAATCCCAGGAAGTCTCCTAAAGCCATTGAAGGCCAGGTGTGGTGCTCACGTCTGTAATCTCAGCAGTTTGGAAGGTGAAGGTGGGAGAATTGCTTGAGGCTTGGAGTTCAAGACCAGCCTGCATAATATAGTGAGACCTGTCTCTACAAGAATTAAACCAGCCAGGCGTGTTGGTGCACACCTGTAGTCTCAGCTACTCAAGAGGCTGAGATAGGAGAATCTCTTGAGCCCAGGAGGTTGAGGCTACAGTGAACCAAGATCATACCAATGCACTCCACCCTGGTGACAGAGTGAGACCCCGTTTCAAATAAATAAATAATGAAGTCATCCAAGAGCTCATAGTTGGGGGAAGATAGAGAACAACAAGTAGTCAATAAAAATTCATCATTCTAAAAGCTTTTCTGGTGTGCATTCACTGGATACCATCTCATGAACATCTTTCCCATATCATTAGAAACATTTGAAATGAATAAACTTGATGGAAACAGCCTTTCTTTTCTGGGTAATGCCCATTTTGAGGCAGGCAGAGGTCAGAGAAGTGGATGTCAGAGCTAAGAACGGCAGCCTACGCTCCATAGGGGCTAACAGGTGTCTGGACACATTGGCTAGGGGTGCTGCCAGCCTCAGCAGGCCAGCATCAAGGCAGAAATGTGGGCAGCAACAGACTTGAGCTCTCCAAGGTGAGCATTTGGGCTGTGTAAAGTCCCCAAGCCAGGTGCCTTGGCGAACAAACAGGAACAGGTGGCTGCGCAGCCAGGGACTGCCAGTGCTCATCAGAGGCGGGACAGGGAGGGGCTCTGATGAGGGCTGACAGCTGGGGGGTCTCCTGGGAAGGTGCCTCCAGGAAGGCTTTACTGGCCATCTCATAAATAAACAGCCAAGGACTCCCCGGGCCGCAGGGTCTGCAATGCCTTAAAGGAACATGTACTCTGAGTGAGAGAGTGATCATATTTTTTTAAGAGATCAAGAAGAGGCAAAAGGAAAATTGTTTAGTGAGAAAGAAAGAAGCGTCACATTTAAAGGGTTGGCAGGACATCCTTGTGATCCATGGATCTACATAACGGGTTATGCAGGACTAAACTCGGAAGATGGCTCAGGGGAGATGAGGATTTAGGAATTGGTGGTACTAGCATTGTATTAAAGGCAAAGGAAAAAGAATACAGAAAGGAAAGCAAAAGGCCAATACTCACTTTAAGGAATAGAGAGAGAAGAGATGTAAATTGAAAATCAGCTGCTAGAGAATTTGGCCATTTTCAAGAATTTTTTTTTTTTTTTTGAGATGGAATCTCACTCTGTTGCCCAGGCTAGAATGCAGTGCCTCACTACAACCTCTGCCTCCTGGGTCCAAGCAATTCTCCTGCCTGACTCCCTAGTAGCTGGGATTACAGGCACCCACCACACCCAGCTATATTTTGTATTTTAGTAGACATGGAGGAGTTCCACCATGTTGCTCAGTCTGGTCTCAAACTCTTGACCTCAAGTGATCCATCTGCCTCAGCCTCCCAAAGTCCTAGGATTACAGGCATGAGCCACCATGTCCGGCCTTAAACCTAGCTTATTTTATAAAAATTGGCAATAAATCTTCTTGTGTAGGAAATTTGCTTTGTGGACCTACTGTCTTTAGTAAATTAACAAAGGAACTCTTGAGAAAAAGAATTAAGATAAAAAGAGAGGAATACATCCTTTAATAAGAAAAGCTACTCCTTGAGTGTAGCTATTGACATGTGGCACTTTGCCCTTCAGATTCATATGGAAATGCATACTTCATTTAACAAATAATGCTACTTATGCAAACATTAAAATTTCTTCAGAATATACTATAAAGTAAAGAAAGACTTTCATATGCTGCAAGATGGCCTCACTGTTGGGAAGGAGAATGGGGAAAAGTGTATGGGGTGGGGGCCTCCGTGCCTATGAGCCTTGATCCCTGCACATAGAAATGTGTAATTGCCTAACCCTCCAGGTTATTCTGGAAAAATTCCTGCTCATCTTTTTCAGCTCACTGTTGAGTCCAAGAATGCAGTTTTGATCATCCAAACAAAAAGCTTCAGGAATTTAGTGATGACTTGTATAAATTATGGAAACATACCAAAGCAGTTAAAAAAATTTGGCCTCAATATTCTAAATCCAAATTTTGTTTTTCAAGACAAAGTCTGGCTCTGTCACCCAGGCTGGAGTGCATTGGTGCCATCTCAACTCACTGCAACCTCTACCTCCTGGGCTCAAACAATCCTCCCACCTCAGCCTCCCAAGTAGCTTTTAATATATGTGCACACCACCATGCCTGGATATTTTTTTTTTTTTTTTTTTTTGAGACAGAGTTTTACTCTTGTCGCCTAGGCTGGAGTGCAATGGTGTGATCTCAGCTTACTGCAACCCCTGCTTCCCAGGTTCAAGTGATTCTCCTGCCTCAGCTTCCCAAGTAGCTGGGATTATAGGTACCTGCCACCATGCCTGGCTAATTTTTTGTGTTTGGGGCTGCAACTCTAGACTTAGGACAGTTGAAGAGAATGAGATCCATGAGGAACTGACTAATTAAATAAAAGCAGAAAAGACAGGAAAAGAACTCTGGAGTTAGAGATCTAAAGGTAAAAGAGCAACTATGAAGGATTTCTTGGACTTTATTGAAGGATTAGTTATAAGTGTAGGAAAATAAAGAAAATATTGTGCTATATCATAGAAGCTCTGGAAAGGGGATTTCAAAAAGAAGGAAGCAGTAACAGTGTCAATAAGGCGGATAGGAAAAGGAAGGTAAGAACGGTGAAAATGTTATTGGAATTATTTTTTTGGTGGTTGGGGCTAACGTTTGATTGGGGTAGATGGAAGAATGAAGGGACCCACCATTATGTAACACTCATTTTAATCGACGAGGCTACCCTATGGGTGTTCAGTCAACTATAATTCCTTTTCCTCTGTGGTTTACAGTTTTTCTTTCATCTTTCTCTATTAAGTCTCTAAGCTTTGTGCATCTGTGGTCTTTATTCCTTTCATATATCCAACTTCATTATCTTCTAGGTATAATAGTGCCCTAGAGACCTCTGTCTTTTTAAACTTGATTCTCAATCTATGAATCAGATCTGAATTAAAATCCAAGTAATTCCTCTAAGAGACTTCAGTCTCTAAGTCTAAATCTGGGAACAGTTGCTTTTGATGCCTTCTCCTCTCTCAACGATACCTTCTTGACCTGACCTTTTGTTTCAGTGCAATTTAAGACTAAAACCTGGCTCTGTTACTTAAGTTTCAGTTTTGAGGGTTCACAAAGTGAGATTTGGGGAGATTCTCTGATAAATCATCGCAAATCGATAGCCTAGAGGGATCTCTGGCAGCTGGAAGGGCAAAATTATTGTCTATGGAAAACAGTTTTGTTTCTGAAGTTCCTTTGTCATTTGGTTGAAAGAATGCATTTGCTTCTCAGCTGACAGCCAGAGCCATAAACAGTGGACAGGTTCTTGCAAAGGCCTAGAACTTGTGTAACGTGTAAGTAGAGTAGAACCCAATTGCCATTTGTCATCTTGTTCTAGAGGACAGATTCAGGATATAAGAAATACTCCCACTGTCTTTCTGCTCCTCAGTAATTCTAGGTTTCCCTTTTTCTCCAACTGTGATTATTTATTTTTTAATTTTTGTGGGTATATAGTAGGTATATGTTTTTGTGTGGGGTACATGAAATGTGTTAATACAGCCCTGCAATGTATAATAATCATATTGTGGAAAATGGGGTATCTATATCCTCAAGCATTTATCCTTTGTGTTATAAACAATCCACTTACACTCTTTTAGTTATTTTTAAATGTACAATTAAATTATTGACTATAGTCACCCTGTTGTACTATCAAATACCAGGTCTTATCATTCTTTATTATGTTTTTTTGTGCTCATTAACCATCTTCACCTCTCCCACAACCCCTGCCACTACCCTTCCCAGCCTCTGGTAACCATTCTTCTTCTCTCTATCCATGAGTTCAATGGTTTTGCTTTTTAGATCCCACAAATAAATGAGAACATGTGATGTTTGTCTTTCTGTGCCTGGCTTATTTCACTTAAAATAATGGTTCCAGTTCCATCCATGTTATTGCAAATGACAGGATCTCATTCTTTTTTATGGCTGAATACTTCACTGTATATGTACCACATTTTCTTTATCCATTCATCTGTTGATGGACTCTTAGATTGCTTTCAAATCTTGGCTATTGTGAATAGTGCTGCAATAAACACTTCCAACTGTGTTTATAGTTGTAGGCAAAGGCAGACATTCTTTTGCACACATGGTAGTGAATGTGCTTATAGAGGATGGAGCTCCGGTGGGAAGGAGTTCATTGGAGGGACACTGTACACTGAATTAGGCCTTTAGCAGGGGTTAGGGAAGCCCTTGTAGAGGACTATGCAAATGGTATTCAGAATTCACCAATAGGGCAGGCATAGCATCAAGTCCAAGGGTGGGGATACAAGGAGGAATTGGAGCCCTTTCAGGAGTCCTAATCCTTTTTTGAAGTCTTTTGCCCTTTGTATTAATTTAATATAATTAATATAATTCAATTTTTTAGTAGCCTGAGGGGTGAGTAGATCCTATTTCCATTTTACAGATAAACTAACTGGGGTTCAGCAAATGAAGAAAATTGTAGGTAACTTATATCGCAAACAAGTTGACAGACCTTGGATTCGAACTGATCTACTGGATTCAGAATCTCTTTCCAGATACCACAGTCCCCTTCAGATAGACAAAAGTACAACCTGCTTATATGTAGACAGCTTTTTTATGGTTGTACTTGAAAATCCAGGACCATATATTATACTTCTCTGATTTCTCATCTTCTCTTCCTCTCTTCCCCATTCACTTGTCTGTGATCTGTTCTTTGAGTTGACATGATACTCCCCATCCTAGAGACAGACAGGGTCTTGTTTGCATCCAAAACAGGAAGAGTTTCGACATCTCTGGGAGAGCTGATGTGTCTCTCTGCTGCATTCCTTCCATCTTGGGGGCAGGCGGAGCACAAGTGTGGTTGTTAGGCGCAAGAGCACAGCTGTAGTCAGCCGCCAGTTGACACCAGGGCACATGGTGTCATGGTTGCATTACTGGAGTGTGTCTGGCTCAAGCTGCTGCGTGATTGGCATTTATCAGGGCCATCGTCGGGGGAAGAATTCTATGCACTTTGTAGGAACCATTTCATAACACCTCCTATTCCATTTGCCACAATGTCTCATAAAAATATCATGAATCCAAGCTTTTTACATAAAGCCATACTGCAGCTTGCCTGATTCACGTACTGCTCCTGAGGGATTCTGGTTTTGACTTGGCCTCATGGGCTTCCGTGGTCTATGAGATCTTTGAACAAAACTATATTTTCACCTTGATTTCAGTGTGGCTAAATTAAATATGATGCATATTTTGTTCAACTAATAATGCTAAGCATGGAAAAAAGGACCACAGGGGTAATAAATCATTAATAAATTTGGTGGTGACAGCTGGTAGATTGTTACCTTGAGAAAAGAGACTCATGGACAACAACTAAGAATAGCAAATGTAAATTCTCTTTGCTTAGATATCTTTTTATGAAGCTTCTTCTTTTTTTAAATTTAAAATGATGAAATGAAACTAACAGAAAGTATTTCCTTTTTTGTCATTTTGCAGAAAAAACCACTGTCTGCGATAATAAAGGAAGTCTGTGATGGGTAAGTGTTACTCAGGATTTATCTAAGGCATTCTAGTTGATAAATTGACAAGCAAATAAAATATTTCCAGTAGGATAGTAAAATATTATTCATAAGTCACCCATTGACCTGCTCAAAGTTACTAAGAATTACTGTGTAGGAATATCACACCCTTTGCCACCACAATTTGCCATTAGTCCTCAAAGAACAGAAAGTGAAATGGCCGTTATGTGCACAGTGGGGTTGGCTTTGTTTATTTTAGGAAGTTGTGTTTCTTTTGTCCTCCCCAGCAGGGAGTACTCTAAAGGCTTCTGAGGGCACAGTACACACTTGATCTGGTTTAAACGGAGAGGACCACTCAGGTCCCCATAGAGGATGAAAGAATTGAATAGACAAGGCAGTGGGTAATTGTGCTGCCCCATGGGATCTCACACTGATGTGGCTTTCCTATTTCTTTTTGGCTGCTCTAAATAATACAAAGGAAATGTATATATGGTAGCTGAATAAAGTTTTGTTTGTTTTGTTTTTTTTTTTGGTTGTCGTTGTTTCGTTTTGTTGTTGTTGTTGTTTTTCTTTTGCTTTTAAACCATAGCTGTGAAAACAGTTGTGTTAACTGGAATTTATGTATAAGACCTAAAATACTTAATTGGAATGTTTCCATCTGCATCAACTATACTGACAAGGGATTGTAGAATACAGAGACAATTGAAGTGTGCCAATTATCAAAAACTTAAATTGCATTTCTTTTCTTTTTTGTTTGCTTCAATCCCTCAAAATAAGTAGAACTCTAAATATCTGTATTTAAATCTCCCACATCAAGTCTTGAAGATGAAATGCTTAAAGGTGAGCAGTAGGCTTAGCATAAGGTCTAGACAGCCCACACGTGAAATGATTGGTCTCAGCATAATGAAGCGTAGGCTAAAGTCATTTTGCTTCAGGACTGCACTGTGGTATATGTTGGGATTGGTCCAATTCCAATCACGGGATACTTAGTTCATCTAACACTAAACAATTACAAAAATGAAAATGGCTACTATTGTTTTTCTAATCAGTATATGCTTGTATTTTTAAGGTGGTCTCTTGCCAACCATGAATATTTTGCACTGCAGCATGCCGATAGCTCCAACTTCTATATCACAGAAAAGGTAGGTCATCCACATTATTTCATCTGGGACTCATATTGAAGGAAAGTAAATCATGACTGATGTTTCCTCTGTTCAGGACGAGACATGCTGGTCTAAATTTTAGGTCTCTACTATCCATGAAAATAGGGTCTGTAAAGCAAGTAAATACTACTTTAGTATCCACAAGATGGTATTTAGCAGCTCAAGAGTAAAGAGCAAATATGTTTCTTGTCTTCTTTAGCAACCGCAGTTGCCTTCTAACAGTAAATATGTTATCTCTGTTTGTTACTGCTTGGTTAAAGTATTTGATACTTAATAACTTAGTTGGGCTTTCCTTTCTCAGATTTTTTTTTTCCAAAGTAGCCTCTAATCCTTGCTTAAAGTACTTGAAATAATGAGAAGAAACCTTTTCAAATGTGGCATTATGTATGTAGGCACTAAGAATGTTCTATGAATCGTGGAAACCCAGCTCTCTTCTTGGATGATTTTCACTCTTTTTAGCAAGATTAAAGGAGAAGGAGGGATTTGTGAAGACAGCAATGGCCCTGGGAGCAAGTAAAATGAATATGTACAAGATCCCTGATAGAGGAAGGGCACACTGGAATTTGTTGAGTACATACTGTGTGCCAGGAACTGAGCCATGCACATTACATCTGTTTGCAGATTTCTTCCTTAAGACTAACCTGGGATATAAAACGATTGGCTTTGGTTAACAGGTTTGAAACCGAATCATTGAGGACAAGTGGTTAGACTATTGCTTCATACTTGATTCTACAAAAAGCAAGTTTAGATTTTTGTGTTTCTATGATTTTTGTCTTTTGGAAATTTCCACAATAGTTTTCATTCAACACTACTTTAAGGAGAGCTCACTGAAATGCATTTGAACCAGTTTTGTCTTCATGAAACTGATCATCTTGTGGGGTCAGCAGGGAGGGAAAGAACAGCTCCATGAACAGCTGTCGCTATAACAAGGTGGCCAGTGCTGTAACAGAAATGAATACGAATTGCTCTTGAAGGAGGGAGAATCAGGTGGCCTCAGGCTTCAGTGTCCTGCTGTAATATTGGGGTTCAGGGTGCCCTCAGCTCCCCTGAGAGGACGTTTCTCCAGGTTCTTGGTCCTGCCCTTTCAAGAATGAGAAAGGGGACCACGGCACAGTGTGCAGTAAATGCTGCTCTCGAAAGTGTTTGTAGAAAGTGATTTATTTAAAGAGAGAGAAACAGGAGAAGGTGAGAGAAAGAAACAGCTAACTCTCACGCTGAGTGAGAGAATTCAGAAAGATGGAATCCAGGAGGGGAAGACAGGCTTCCACGAGAGAGTGTGGAAAGGGACTCCAGAGGGAAAATCCAGGAGAGAGAAAGACAGTTTCTTCAAAGGGAGTGTTCGTGGAAGAGGACCCAAACATGGAGTCTGAAGGGCTATGGAAGAAGGGGACTTTTAACCTGGGAGGAACCCCCATCTTCTTCAAGACCCCAGACCAATGAAAGGAGTTCTTAGAACTTCCGCTGGAGTGATTGACTCTTAGTTTCTTCCCGTGAAATTTAAACACAAACCGTTAAATCTCCTGGATGGAGAGAGATGGGAGGAGGGCATGACACTAGGAAGTTCTTGCCTTTAAAACTACGCCCCCTTGTGGACCCAGAAAGAGAACACATTCCCTCACTGCAGGCTTTGTTTGTCCCAGTCAGTAGTCCCTGGAGTGACTGGAATTGTATCCATAAATTAGTCAGTAGTAGAAGGTGGAGGCAGTAATAAGGGTCCTACTTCCACTTAAGACTCCCTTGCCCTAACCCAAAGAGGGAGGGAGGACATTCAGCAGGAGAGGGACTGGAGAGGCCTGAATGCTTCTCAGAAATTGCTTCGTTCTTCCCAGATGAACACTGGGGATTTTGTAACTGATGCTGTTTCCTTCTTCACATTGATTGCTAGAAAGCTGGGAATTGGGCCAGGTGTGGTGGCTCATGTCTGTAATCCCAGCTCTTAGAATGGCTGAGGAGGGGCAGATCACTTGAGGTCAGGAGTTTGAGACCAGCCTGGCCAACATGGTGACACCCCATCTCTACTTAAAAAACAAAAATTAGCCAGGTATGGTGGTGAGTGCCTCTAATCCCAGCTATTTGGGAAGCTGAGGTGGGAGAATCACTTGAACCCGGGCGGCAGAGGTTGCAGTGAGCTGAGAACGTGCCACTGCACACCAGCCTGGGCGACAGACCGATACTCCAACACAAAAAAAAAAAAAAAAAAGCTGGGAGTTAACAAGTGAACTCGATTTCCTGGCATGCCTTATATTTATTAAGTTTACCTTTGATTCCTTTGACTTATTCCATAAACATTTAGTTTCCTGTCTATTTTCCCTTTGCTTCAGTTTCTTAATATTTTTCATTTATTTTATACTACATCTATATAATTTGCATGCTATTATTTGTGAGAATGAAGAGGTAATATAGAAATCCACGTTAAATGTTAGCAGTTAAAGGTATCACCATGGTTTCATTCATCACAGTTAGTGGGTAGTGAAATCAATTCAGTTAGTTGCCAGAGCATTAAACACTGGAACACAGTAGAGTAGATTAGGTCAGAGTATATATTCTGTGTTGCTTGTGAAATATTTGTTCCACCTATCTACATGTAAAATACATGTAGATTACATTGGTGGTTTACCTTGGGTTGTGGTCAAAAAGCTGCTGAGTCATGAATAGACCTGGCTCTGAATAATCTGTGCTGGCAGATGTCCCCCAGTGGCTGTCCTGTCTTTTGTCATCATTGTCTGGAGACTTCAGTGTAGTGGAGTTTTCTAAAGATAGGGTTCTCAGACTTCATGAAGAACATAAGCATTGCACAGAGAATCTTTAAAAAGTGTAAGGCTTTAGATCCCAACCCCAGAGACTCAGAGTGAATGGGCCTTGGATATGGTCCGAGAGTTTTTATTTTTAAGGCACCCTCTGGGCAGTCTGATGCTGGATACCCAGAACCACTGGGAGAAACAGCCGTGGGGACTATTTTCTAAAGACCTGGAACCCATGTGTACGCCCTCTCTCCAGAAGTTGTTCACAAAGTTTGATTTAGGAATGTGGGCTGGCCGCTGTGGTTCATACCTGTAATCCCAGCACTTTGGGAGGCCGAGGCACCTGATGTCACGAGTTCGAGACCAGCCTGGCCAACATGGCAAAACCGCGTCTCTACTAAAAATACAAAAATTAGCTGGATGTGGTGGCGTGCGCCTGTAGTCCCACTCAGGAGGCTGAGGCAGGAGAATCACTTGAACCTGAGTGGTGGAGATTACAGTGAGCCAGATTGCACCACTGCACTCCAGCCGAGGTGACAGAACATGATTCCATCTCAAAAACAAACAAAAAAACAACAAAAAACAAAGTATATAGGAATGTCTTTGTGTGCTGCCATTTCTTGGCATGATTTAAAAATTACTAACATCATATAATGGTTAAGGTTTTTTCCTAATTAAAATTCATATATACTCAGAACGTTCAAACTATTGAGAATGGGGGAAATTATTATTTTATGGCGCATTTTAGTTATTTTCTGGGAATCTTGTTTTACCTGAGAACATTCTTGAGGTTGAGTTTATAAAGGACTGGCCACCGAAGTCTGTCATGGAGTTTTTCATCTTCAGTGGGCTGTAGCAGAGATTATTCTTTTATGAAGAGTTTAGGGAGTGAGAAGACTCCTCTTCCCTATCATAGTTCTTTGTTTGTAAATACAATGTCATTGTTTTTCCTCCTGCAGCTGTCACTGGGCACAGCTGTGGGTGTGCATGTGTCACGGAGCTCGGCACGCACAGAGCAGGAGATGACGGTGACTCCTAGCTCCGCAGGGTCAATCCTGGGCTGCCTTCAGTCTGCTGCTTAGGTCCATGTAGTTCCCTACAAGTATTCCTAAAAATTCAGACTTTTTCCCACATTTCAAAAATAATGTATTTAGCATCATCTTGGTTACTTACAGCCCAGTGAGTCGTTAGGTAATATTTGCATCACCAGGGTAACCGGTGACTCATTTTGAAACTTGTGCATTGCTGTTAGTTACTGATTTTCCCTTATATGTGAGATGATCTCTGTCTTTTTGCTGAAGATAAAAATCACCTGTAATTTCAGAAAAAAAAAATCTCTAGCCTGGCCAAAGAATCCAGTAGAAATAGTTGATGGATGCTTGTGATTCTCTTCTCAGATCCTCTGGAAGGCACTTTCCCTGCTTTTCTCATGTTCTCCAGGCCCATTTTTTTGGAAATAGTCTTCCTTTGCTTATTAGGCCATTAACTGAGGTTTTCTTTGCAGTGGAGTCTTGTTAAGTAGCATTCAGCAGAAGCATTGCTTTCTCCTCAGAGAAAGTTAAGATTCAGTGATTCACAAGTTCAAATTCTGCTCCAGAAACTTAACTATTTCATGGTGATGTCCAGGAAAGAAAGAGAGACAGAATAAAATGGTAAATGAAAGGTATGTTTAAGTGGAATTTGTCTTTTGAATATGAATTCTGGCCAGGTGCGGTGGCTCACACCTGTAATCCCAGCACTTTGGGAGGCTGAGGCAGAGAACTGCTTGAACCTGGGAGGCAGAGGTTGCAGTGAGCCAAGATCATGCCACTGCACTCCAGCCTGGATGACAGAGCAAGGCTCCATCTCAAAAAATAAATAAATGAATAAATAAAAATAAAATAAAATAAAGATTTTATTGAGACAGCACTAAGCATTATTAGTTTCTGACCCTCGTCACAGTCCAATAACGCAGATATTGGTATCTTCATTTTACAAGGAAAGTAAGACAGAGAGGTTACTCAATAACTTGTGTGTGTTGTACGGATCAGAAGTGGCCAAGCCAAGACTTGGATCCATGTGGGTCTGACCTCAAAGCTCTCTGTGCCATCTCTAAGAAACCCTTTGTACCACTGCCTCAGCCCCAATTTGTTTATGATGCGCTTTCTTTGGGCATCCCTGTTATCAAACCAGTGATCCTGATGGTAACTACCTCAAAAACAATAAATACAGGAAGTTACAGACTATGAACATCGGTTACCAGCTTCAGTCTGTGGCTTCCTTATTCCTTCTGAGGGTAACTTGGAGGAAGTTGTAACAGGTAACCTTCCGCTCACTATGGTTTCACAAAGTGCATTTATATTTGCCTTTGATATGGATTGTATAACTGCCTAGGGCAGTGTGATTGCACGAATACCATTATTTTTAGGCAAACAGGATTGCATGAATACCTTTCTTTTTAGGCAAACAGGAAAATTGCCTTGTCATCCCTAACCCTAAGTGTGCATGGAGGTGGGTCTCCAGAAAGCATAGGGCACAGTGGAGAAAGCCATGATGATGTTGGTTGTGTGCTTGTGGATAATTGAGGTTTTATTTTGATTGCAGGATGATACTTCCTTCCTACTGAGACCTACTCTAGCATGTGTGAAGTATAGTGATGTATCACTAATATCTTATTTAGGTAAATTCCTTATTTTATAATCACAGAAATAAGCTAAGCCTCATCCAGGCATTCTCTGCAAAGCTGACCCCAGGAACTTTTGGTAAGGAAGTGGGGTTATTTGGGGGGCACCCCCTTCTTTGTCCTTCCCGCTTCCTAAGTGCTCTGGGTTCTCAGACAGCCCCTGAGCCTCCCAGAATCCCTGGTAGCCAGGGTTGTGCACTCCGTTGGACTTGTGCATTTCATTCTGGTCAGGAGATGACTCCACTATTTTGCAGAATTCAGGTCAACTGTCATGCTTAGGTAGATCCAGCTGTAAGTAAGCAGAGTAATCCCAGTCTCCAGAAAGGATTGAGACCTAGATGTAAGTAGGGACGAAGGCCTGGGAGGGATGGACAGGGAGAAGCCTTCAGTCCTCATTTCCAACTCTGGTTTCTGTGTTTCCTGGCTTTGCATCTTTGTGAGAGACCTGCTGTGGCTTTTCAGTCCCTGCCCCTTTGCATAAATCACTTTATGCTTGTCTTTGTTACTCTCAATCAAAGAGCTTTCTCTAGGGCAGGCATTTTAATTTGAGCAAACTCAAGCCCAGGAAAGCTGTAAATTTCTTGAACCAGCCAAATACCCTATGCAACATTCCCTTTCCTGCTGCCTTTGGTGAAGGACTCTGGATCTGATCAACAGGAGTCACTGTGGCTGCCGCAGCAAGATGCACCAGCATCCCTGGGCTAGTTCTTCTTGGGCAAGTCCATAGGCAGGAATGGGTGGAGAAAAATGTTCCTGCTTGGTATGGTTTGGCTGTGTTCCCACCCACATCTCATCTTGAATTGTAGCTTTCATAATTCCCACCTGTTGTGGAAGGGAATTGGTGGGAGATAACTGAATCATGGGGCGGTTTCCCCCATACTGTTCTCGTGGCTTATAATTTGACCATATGATTCTGTGCACCTTAAAAAAATCTTTTGACTAGGGGCCAGGTGCGGTGGCTCACACCTATAATCCTAGCACTTTGGGAGGCTGAGGTGGGCGGATTGCCTGAGCTCTGGAGTTTGAGACCAGCTTGGGCAACAGGGTGAAACCCTGCCTCTATTAAAAATACAAAAAATTAGCTGGATGTGGCAGTATGCGCCTGTAGCCCCAGCTACTTGGGAGGCTGAGGCAGGAGAATCACTTGAACTGGGAGGGGGAGGTTACAGTGAGCTGAGATCTTGCCACTGTACTGCACTTGAGTGACAGAGCGAGACTCCATCTCAAAAAAAAAAAAAATCTTTTGACTAGGATATGAACTCTTCTACTTTTTTTTTACATTATAATTGAGCTAAGATTTATACACCCTGGAATTTACCCATGTAAAGTGTACAATACAATGGTTTTTAGTATATTCATGGAGTTCTGCAGTGCTTTATTTTTTTTGATATCAAAGCTGTGATATTTCCACCTACGGTATTTTCATCTTCCAAAGCAGTAGCTCTCAGCCTCAAATGTAGATTTTGGCTCCAAATTTAGAGATTCGGATTCAGTAGCTTGAGGCTGAGGTTCAGGGATCTTTAAAAAGTACAGCTGGTCCTAGTACCAAGCTCAAACACTTTCCATTGGAAGTGTGAGCAGCCTCTGGATCCTTCCTCTATTCTTGCATGGATGAAAAACCATGTTTTGAATTCATATTGGCTTGTAAGCACAGGCTCCCCATGCACTCCCTGAGCCGAGGGCGTCATTCTGATTTGTTTCCACTGTTGCTAACAGAGAATGAAGTCTAGCCTCCTTTCTTAAGCCAGAGGTCAAGCTGTGCCACAAGTCAGCATTTTCAATTTTATTCTTTCTCTTGTTCCTTCAATTTTAGCCAAACTGCTGTAGTGTTCTCTAAATATACCTTGATTTGTCTCCTTTGTGTAGCTTTACTAACCTGGAATTCAGTTGTCTTTATCTCCCTCCTATTATATTTCAGGTACTAGACCAGGTGCTGAGGATAAAGAGATGAAATGACATACTCCTTGCTTTGAGAGCTGGATCTTAGAAACAAACACACACCTAGAAGCAATGTCATTTAAATAATTGCCGTTTCAGAACAACAGTTCATTCTCTTCCTACTGATCCTAAATTGCTTGAGCTGGAAGAAACCCTGGCTTCTTGCCTAACATAACAGTAGCCCCAGTTTTGGAGATTCATTTCTTAATTCAGTCCTGTTATAAATATTTACCCCTCCTCTCTGCTGCTATAGGTATTATTGTCTTTCTAGTTCTTTCTCTCTCAGGGCTCACTGTTCGGGGACTTACATGTCTTTATTGTTGCCTTGAACTGTTGTTTAACTATTTCTGTGCTGATTTGTTTTCCTTTCAGCAAGATTCCAAGTACTTTATAATTAAACACTATATGTTCCAGCTCTGTGTTTCACATGGTTTTGTGACTATAATATGTAGGTGTTGGAAGATTGTGGGTTTTGGGTTACATAGTTTTCTTTGTAAGATAATAGCACACTTAGTTGCTTAATAAATTATGTATAATGTTGGTTAATTCAATTACTGGAAGATGCACATACACATTCAGATTATTCACAGTGGAGAAATTGTAGAGAGAATAAATGAATCTTAATATTCCTCTTAGAGTCTTAAAATGCTGTTAAAAAGTTTAGTTTGGCTTTCAGTCCACAACAACTGATTAATTACCTTTTTCAAAGAAATATGTACATTCACACATGCATACACACACACACACACACACACACACATACAATATCTGTACTGTGCTGCATATTGACCAGAAATTCTTAAAAGATTCATGAGATTTCACAAAATGATATTCAGCAGGACATAAATTTACAACAATCTCTTGTTTTTTCTCTATCAGGAATAACAAATGGTGGAGAGCCCATAGATAAATTTACTTGTATCTCCTCCCCCTACAAAAAAAATTTAAAAAACCCATGATTTAGAATAAATGAGCTATTTATTTAAAATCCCCTATTTAGAATGAATGATCTATTTCAGAGAACTTGGTCAGCTGTAGGAATTTATCTCCACTTTACAGCAATAGTGAGAGGGAGGAAAATAAGTAACAGAGACCCTCTGGTCCCTTATAATATACAAATAAACCATTACTATGCAGATGATCAAACAGTAACACAAAGTATTATCACTTTTGTTCTCATTATAGCAAATAACATCCTTTAAGAACCAAATGGTGTTTGTGAGATAATGTACTCAAAATTATGTTATTGTTCAATTTTGAGAAAGTGAGTTTTACTTTATTTCACCCCAGGCTAGGATCCATTAATATTCACGAGGCTCACCCATCTTCAGTTCTTTATTTCAGGCAGTCAGCTCTGTGGGAGCAGCATCACAGAAGAGTAGAGAGAATTGTCAGCTTACATACACACAAAACTTTAGAGTTTCTGTGAAGGAAAACATGGGCACTGACTTAGAAACCTTGCTGATATTCTCTCCCCCACCCCCTACACACTTTTTCATTAAATGAAGGAAACGCTTTGCACAGTCACACTCTACTGTGGTGACACATTTTCCAATAACCAAGGAACAACTGAAGGCAACTGTTTACAGTCAGAATTCTGTGTACATATGGTGAAAGCAAGCCACTTAAAACAAAAGTTGGAGCAACAGTTTTGGCAAACAGGAAAAAAACTGAAATATGCCATTTTCTAGTTTGCTTGCAACATGGCTACTGTGAACCAAGAGCATTTTACTTTCTCCCTGTTCCCACCCCACTACATTTTAGGTTTTTCCAAGTCAGGAGGCCAAAGGATTATTAATAGTATTAACATTTACTTTAAGAACAAATTAGATATTTTCCAATTCAGTAGCTACAGTAAGGTTGAGCCAAGGACAGGGTGATGGCCATGGGGCATGTCTGGGTATTTGACTTCTGGGATATTGATTAGGAGAGGGAGGGAATGCTATGTACTACTCTTAGACTGCCTCTGCCCTTTTTTTTTTTTTCGAGATGGAGTGTCTCTCTGTTTCCGAGGCTGGAGTGCAGCGGTGTGATCTTGGCTCCCTGCAACCTCCACCTCCTGGGTTCAAGAGATTGTCTGCCTCAGCCTCCCAAGTAGCTGGGATTACAGGCATGGAGTACCACACTTGGCTAATTTATATATACTTAGTAGAGACAAGGTTTCGCCATATTGGCCAGGATGGTCTTGAACTCCTGACCTCTAGTGATCCGCACCCCTCAGCCTCCCAAAGTGCTGGGATTATAGGCATGAGCCACCACTCCCAGCCTCCTTCTGCCCTTCCTCAATCCATCAAGCACAACTTGTGAAAATAGAAATGCGCACACACACACACACACACACACACACACACACACCCTTCTGATTGTCCTGACTTCCCCTAGGAACTATCCAGCCCTGGCATTGGGCTTCACCCAGCCATTCTTCTTTCCATCAACGTCACCCCTTTTCTGCCCTGGTGTCTTTGCTTATAGTGACTCAAACTAAATTGGCAGTAGACTTTCTGAAGTTGTCTCTAAAAACATTTTTGGGTAGTTTTAGACTTTTCTAATTAGAGTTTGGGAACTGGATGGGAGCTATCATTTTAAATCATTTGGTATGTTTCCTCTAGAGAGGACTTGGAATCATATATGCTTATTTCAGGATTAAGAAAAAAAAAACAGCCTAGGTTGAGTCACCTAAATGAGAGGGAGCTCGGAAGAGCAGAGCAGCGACCGCCACCAGCATTACTCAGATGTTGGTGGGTTTTATGACATGTTATTTAATGTTTACCACTGACTGTTGGATAGAGGCATAACAAGATGATTACACAGGCAGCTAACTTTGTAGCTTAGGCTCCCTAGCTTATGCTTGGTAAATGTGACTGCTTCTAGAATTGCAGGCAAAGACAAATGCCAGAGGTCATGATAATTCCATGTTCTCCAGTTCAGCTATTAAACTAATGAATAGATTGACTCAAGTACTGAAACATTTAACTGTGTAATGCTCAGATGCAGAATGAGTGACACATGGGTTTCCTCCATGTTTTTAGAACACTTTTTCCAAACAAAACTATGGTGAAAAGCAAAAACCATTATTAGCAGAGAAGATTAGTTCCAAGAATGGCTCTGTGATTCTTATAATTTGTTTCAAGGCCAGAAACTTAATCGCAGATCTTCTAAGCACACTCCTGCTCATGTTTTTCATACTTCTAAAATGAGATTTATTTTTGAACGGCAATCAGATTAGATTTCTCAAAGTTTTGAAATATACATTGTGTATATTTTTTTGTGTTTGTGTGTCAAGGGTAAATAAAATATCCATGAAAAAATAGTGACTTCACTACTTTTAATACCTTTTTGTTGTTTTTAAGTCTGTTTTCTATTTTTAAAGCATTTTCTAGAACCCATCAGGATGATTTTATGACTACTGATGGTTGTGCTCCACAGTTGGAAAAACACTGCATTATAGTCTTTGCTCTACAAGGTCAGAAACAAAGCTAGATTTCCTTCACTTTGGTTATCCCAGTGTCTAGCACAGTGCTCTATAAATATTTGTTTAGTGGAATAATAAACACCTACTATGAAAATAAACTGGTGACCCGAGGGCAGGCATAGGGGACAGGCATGATAAAGACCAAAAAAAATAAGAAAGGTAGAAGGTTAGGCAGAAAGTCTGGGGAGAGTAGGGAGAGAGGAGAGGAAGGTGAACTTATCTCCACCCAGGAAAGGTAGTGTGCCTGCAACTCTTTCCTGTAGGTGACCTTCAGTGACATTAGGGCCCAAGGTTGCCCATTCTTTCCACTGTGATTAGAATCAAGTTACAATAATTTATTATCTGGTTATTTCTTTCTGATCTTCATCGTTCTGATTATCTATTGGTGCATTAAAAACCACCTCAAGTTTAGTGACACAAAGCAAAAATTCATTCTTAGTAGAGATGATTAGTTACACTTACTGATTCTCCAGGCCAGGATTTGGACATGACATCTTCCCATCCCTATGATGGCTTGTCTCTTCTTGGTGTCTGGAGTCACAGCTGAGAAGACGTGAATGGAGGCTAGAATCACTTGGAAGCCTCTTCTTCACTCATGTCTGGCTTCTGGGCTTGGATGCCTCAAAGACTGGGCTCAGTTGGGATGGTGAACTGGAATACCCTACGTGTGTTCCTTCCATGTGGCTTGGGCTTCCCCATGGCATGGTGGCAATGTTCTGAGAAAGAGTTCCAACAAGAGGGCACTTCCAGAGAGCAAGTGTTTGAAGAGAATCAAACAGAAGCCGCATGGCTCATTATGACCTAGCCTTAGAGATTTTACAGGATTACTTCTGCTGTACTGTATCACTCCAAGTGGTCACAAGCCTGCTCTGATTAGAGGGGATGAGACATATCCTGGTGCAGTGGTACGTGCCTGTTGTCCCAGCTAAGGGGACTTAGGTGTCTGGAGGCTGTGGTGAACTATGATTGTACTTGTGAATAGCCACTGCATTTCAGCCTGGGCAATATAGCAAAATACACTCCTTTTTAAAAAAAGGTAGTGGAGGTGGGACATAGACCCCTCCTTTCTGTGGAAGAAGTGGCAAAGAATCTGGAGGCTTTTAAATAAAACCGTCCATCATTTCTTTACATTTCTCTTTCAGAAAAAAGTTGTCAGATAAGTATACTATTTTCCAGAAGTTATCCAAAGATTAAACTGTGTCTTTTGCTTTTGCAGTTATTCAACTTTTTAAACTAAGAGGAAGAACAAAAAGATAAAGTAATGAAAATAGAAGAAAGTGTGCATTATACAAACACAGAGTAGTAACACTGAATCAATTTTCTCCATTCATAAAGGATACAGATCTAATGCTTCTTTTAAGCATGGGGAGGGGGAGCAATAATTGTGTAAACCAAGAAATTTAGAGGGAATTTACTTGGCACTTTGATATTTACATGTTCTTCCTTTGGGAGAAATTGGGATTCACCACCATTACCATGTCTGAAGATTAAAGTCAAAAAATAAAAGTGTCTGCTTTGTTGCCATCAACTGCACTTGTAAAGCAGCAACTATTTATTTTTCCAAGGCAGCCCTGTACTTGGTGCTCTAACTGAGAGAAAGGGCTGTAGAGGGGTGGGTGGGTGCACTGTAGCCCTTTCTTGCCTCTGGGAATGGCATAAGTCAAGGCAACCATGGTCATCAAGCATAATCTTCTTTTGCTTTGAACTCCTATAGGGAAGAAATACTATAAAGCACGAACTTTAAAAGTGATTCATTGTAATCTTATTTGAAGTTTTTTATTTCATTAAGAAATAAGTAGGAGAGGATAACTTCCTCTTCCAGTAGTTTTTTTCTGATACATTTGTTCTTGTTTCTCATTCTTTCTCTGCTCCCTAATGCTTATTTTTCTTTCTCTCCTGGCTCTTTTCCTTCCGATTATTTTTCCTTCTCTCTGTGACTTCATTCTTATTTTGCTCCATCTCTTTCTCACTAGCATCTCCTTTATTGGGTTATCAGCCATCTTTTAAAAAACTTCCTAGTCTCTGTCCACCTACTTTTATTCCACCTTTTTGATGTTCAAATGTCCCCTCTCGTGCAACTTTAGACATGTCAGCACTGTAGTTAGGTTTAGATTTTTAGATGTTAAAAAATGAGGTGCCCCATTAGTGATTTAATACAATTAATAAAAGCGTTCTTTTTTCAGTGTCTGTTGCTCTGAAGCAAACAGTTACAAACTCTCCAGTATCTTTAAAATACATTTACACAGATTAGGCAGATTGAGACATATTAGAAGAAAAAAAGGGAAATTAAAAAAAATTATCAGAATCCTATTACTTAAAGAAAACCAATGGCATTCTACTCTATCTGCTTCAAACATATTTAAGTCTAGAAGTGTATTTGTATTTTACAAGTGTGTAAAATATTATACACATTGTTGTACAGCTCTAGACTTTAACTTAATATATAGCAGCCTTCATAACACTATATAACATCATAACAGTATATTAGTTAATATACTCAGCCTACTTCATTATATATGAGGATTAAACAAGGTAATGCCAGCAACACAGTTTGCAAGGCACTTAGCCCATAGTCATTCCTCAGTGAGTCATACTTCCTATCTACTTGTCAAACTTTCTTAATGACTGAAAAGAATTCAACTCAATTCTTAAAGTCTTAAGTTGTGTATTCTTTGCATTTGGACTTTCAAATTTTTTATCTTCCTTTCTCTGTCTCTCTTTTTTTAAACAGTGCTAAAGGGTCCATCCTTTGAAATAAGTCTTTGTGTATTTCCTTAACTATTTCCTTATAAAATACTGATAGAAGTTGAATGATGAGTCAAAGAAATTGTGTCATCTAGGTATATGTGGCCATCATTTATGGAGGACCCCCTAGGTGCCAGGCACTTTCATGGGTTATTTCATTTAAGCTTTTACGATTCACAGTAGTCTTAGACATTTGGGAGTTTTAGGTCACATAGCTTCTGAATGCCAGAATTGGAACTGAAATAAGACCTTTTATATTATTGTGAAGAAAGTTCATTTTCAGTGACTTTTCAGAGGTCCTTCAGGAATTGCAGAAGGAGTTGACTTATACAAACTTAAAAATATTGTTTTGAATGATTTAAACATGAATAAAACAATCAACATAAATTCTGATAATGGATAGGAGCACAGTGAAGGCAAGCTTCATTACTATTATTATAGCTTAAGCTGCCAGGCTAAGTTGATTTTGAGAGGGCCTCAATATAAAGCATTTCATTTCCTCCTCCCGCTCTGCATACATTTACACTTCTTGTAAAATGTGTCATTGACTGGGAAGATTGTACTGCTTTTATCTTAAATCAGGCATGAATCCACCAACTCAAGAAAAATCATCTCAGTAAATTTGCTGCTTCTGCACCTGTGTGCTTGGCCCATGGAAGGTCAGGGATAGTTCAGGCATATTGGCTTGGGAGCATGTCAGGTGTGTAATAAAGATAAAAACCGAATTTTGCCCTTTTTTGTAAGTTTTGAGTACTTTTCCCCGATTTCCAGTATTTATTATAAGAAAGAAGAGTTGAGATTAGATGTGAATTACACAAATTTGCATGATAAAATAAATGTCCAAGTATCTGGAAAGGTTTTTGAGATTTCAAGGTAAGCTCTTAAAAGCAATTTCCAGCTAATGCTCTGTGTTGATAACTAACACCCTGTGTATGGTAGGTAGAATTCTGAGATGTCCCCAAGATTCCCATGCCCCTAGTGTTATACACCCATCGAATCCCTGCCTCTTGTGTGATCTGGGCCTGTGAATAAGAGGGGCTATCACTCATGTGATTGTGTCACAGTGTATGGCAAAAAGAATTTTGTAGGTGTCACACAAGAACAGAAAACCAAACACTGCATGTTCTCACACAAAAGTGGGTATTGAACAATGAGAACACATAGACACAGGGAGGGGAACATCACACACTGGGGCCTGTCAGGGGTGGGGGGAGATAGGGGAGGGATAGCAGGGGATGGGGGACTAGGGGAGGGATAACATTAGGAGAAATGTAGATGACAGGGTGATGGATGCAGCAAACCACCATGACACATGTATGCCTATGTAACACACCTCCATATTCTGCACATGTACCCCAGAACTTAAAGTATAACAAAAAAATTAATTAATTAAAAAATAAAATACTCAGTTAAGCATGCTGTAAATAGAAAAAAGAAAGAATGTTGTAGGTGTCATTAAGATCTTTAATCAGTTGACTTGGGATTAATCAAAAGGGAGATTATCTTGGTGGGCCTGACCTAATCACATAGGCTTTTAAAAGAAGGTGAAGCACTAATGAGATATTTTCCTCTTGGCCCTGAGAAATAGTGAACTGCCATGTTGTGGAGAGAGGTACAAAGGCCCCGAGATCAATGTCTCAGAGCTGAGAGTGGTCCCTGGCCAACAGCTAGTGGGAAATAGAGAGAAAAGTGATCTTAGTTGTGGAATCACAAGAAATGAATTCTACCACAACTTGAGTGAATGTACAAGAGGGCTCTGAATTTCAAATGAAGCCCCAGCTGACTGATACCTTGATTTCAGCCCTCGAGACCCTGAACCCAGCTACGAGGTGCTAGACTCCTGATTCATAGAAACTGTGAAGATAAATATATTTGTGCTGTTTTAAACTCGTAGGTTTATGGTAATATGTTATACAGCAATGGAAAACTGGTAAATATCCCGTGGGAATGTATTCACATTTCCTCCACATTAAGACGACAACACACAAAAGCACATTGACTGTGGAAGCTTGCTGTATTATTATAATGATCATCTATAATATCAGAGATTGAGTTTTTATACGTTAATAAAAAGCCTCATTGTTCCTGCCTATTACCTTAATAAAATGTACATTGACAAACCTAAGCTCATAAAACATATTAATATTGATACAATACCTTTTTGTCTATTTGGGCTCTGAGGTATCATCTGAGCTTTTTTCCCTCCTTCTAGAACAAAAGGGTTCCATTATTTGGAAACCACTGTCTTGACTAATAGGCTCTTTTTAAAAAAGCTGCATTTTGGTTGTTTTAATAATGTAATTGTTGGCAGGGAAAGGAAGAGCAAGATTGTGCAAGGCTAATTTATAGTCAGTACATTGTTTCAAAGTGTATGCTTATCTTTAATTGTTCTCTCATTACAAAGTAATGCATAGATGTAAGAAATCCAGCCATGACTTTCATTTCAGACAGATGAGTTTTATGCTAGGCATATTGTTTTTTAAAAATCAGAATTCATTTAAGTAGTAATTTTAAAACTTTTAAATGATATAATATTTCAAATATATCAAAAGTACAAAAGATGATGGAACAGACACTTGTATAGCCCACCGTCTAGATGTTGACAGATGTTAACAGTTTGCCTATTGTTTTGTATCACCTTTAACAAAAACTTGTAAGTCTAACTAAAGCCTTACCCTATCATTCTTTCCTTCTATTCCTCTCTCCCCAGAGATAACTACTAGCCTGAAATTGATGTGTATCATTCTCATGAATGTTTTATAGGTTTTCTACATGTGTTTATGAATAAAATCAATAATTGTTTTATTCTTTAAAATTTAAAGCATTGATATCCTACTGTAGGTAACTTTTGCATTTAATTTTTTCACTCAGTAATATTTTTGAGATGAATTTATGATATCCCATGACATAAATGAAACACAGTTGGTTTATTCATTTTTTTAACCGAGAATCAGTTGTTTCCTCAATTTTGGTGTCACAAAGAATACTGTACTATGCATGTATTTGTGTGGAGCTATTTAAAAGTTTCTCTAGAATAGAATGTAGAAAGCTTTTGGATTAGAGGGAACATCATTCTCCACTTTACTGCTTTTCAAAGTGGTTCTACTAGCTTGCGGTCTGACCCACAGTTATCAGCTTTTCTATTTCCCTAACCCCAATCACTGCTTGTTTTCATAGCCTGGCTAATGTTAGCCAACTGGCTAGGGTACCACGGGACTTCTTTTTTTTTTTTTTTCTTTTGAGTCAGAGTCTCACTCTGTCGCCCAGGTTGGAGTGCAGTGGCAGAATCTCAGCTCACTGCAACCTCTGCCTCCTACTTTTAAGGGATTCTCCTGCCTCAGCCTCCTGAGTAGCTGGGATTACAGGCCCAATGAAAGAGAAAACCCAAGCCAAAGAGTAGAAAAGTGGATTTGGTGCAAAGAATTAAACATCAGGCAGACCTCAGGAAGATGTTCTTGTAGTGGGAAGTCAACATAAATATAGTGCCAGATTTGTATTGATTCTGAAAATGTATTAATCTTTTACCTTTATTTTAAAAGGTATATGCCCTCTAAATGAGAGAGAATATCAAATAACAAACTCAAGAGTGTAAATTTTATGGTGTCAAAAGTCAGGCAGTAACAACTGATAACTCTTAGTTCAAATAACTGTTCCAAATTTACTTAACGATACCAAAAGGAAATCTCAATTTTATATATAAAAAGAAGTATAGACTACCAAAGTTATTTAATTAAAATCTTAGTGGAAAACGTAAAGTTATATTATGAAACCAAGGAATGAAATTATGATAGAAAAAGGTTTTAAAATTTAACGGTTTTTTTTTGTGTGTGTGTGTGTGTGTAATAGGGTTTGACTCCTATAGCCCAGACTGGAGCACAGTGGTGCGATCTTGGCTCACTGCAACCTCCCACTTCCTGGTTCAAGTGATTCTTCTGCCTCAGCCTCCTGAGTAGCTGGGACTACAGGCGCACGCCACCATGCCTGCTAATGTTTGTGTTTTTAGTAGAATTGGGGTTTCACCATGTTGGACAGATTGGTCTCAAACTCCTGACCTCAGTTGTTCTGCCTATCTTGGCCTCCCAAAGTGCTGGGATTACAGGCGTGAACCACCACGCCTGGCCTATGTGTCTTTTATGTGCCTTTCGCCAAGTGCTGACGCTGAGCTTATTTTTCTGTGTTTATTATCTGGTCAGTTTTCCCCTGCTATAAACTGCCTATGCATTCTTTGTCCAATAGTGGGGTTGGAGTATTTTATTGTCATGAATTTATAGGAGTTGTCTATACAATGTGGGCACAAATTCTTTTTTCTAAATGTCCACCCAGTCCATAGCTGTTTTAACTTTTCTGTTGTGTCTTCTGTCAAACAGAGGCTTATAAGACCATTTTAATCAATGAGATTTGTCCTTTTTTCCTTTGTTACCTGGGCTTTTTGTATTTTATTTAAAAACACTTTATCCATATATTTTAAAGAGATTGTCTTGTGTTTTCATTCAAAAGTTAGAAAGTTTTGATTTTCATATAGGTCATCAATCTATTTTGAAAGTATATGTAGGGGAATATTAGATGGAGATCTAATTTTGTCTTTTTATGGAGACAGCCAGTTGTCTTAGCACTGTTTATTGTATTATTCATTACCTATCTCCCACTGCCATGATTTGCACTGTCACTTCTGTCACATGTCAAGGTTTTGTGAATACAGGGGTCTGTGTGGCTCTGTTTTGTTCCATTACCATACAGCTTTGATTGCTTCCAACTGAGTAACAACTCTAGGTTTCTAGTAGAATGAATCCCTGTGCCCTTTTCTTCCTCTCTCTTCCCTTCTTCAGCTTCATCATCATCTTCTTTTCTTCTTCCTCTTCTTCTTCTCCATCATTATCATCATCATTATCATCAAAATCACCCTTCTTCTGCCTTTTACTCCTTCATATGAATTTTAGCATATACTTGTCAAATCCCATTAGAATTTTGATTAAAATTAATTTCTGGACTAATTTTGGGGGAATTTGCTTTGTTAAAGATATTGACTATCCCATCCATGAAAACAGTGTCTTTCTATTTATTAGAATATTCTTTAATATTTTCAATAGAGCTTAACCATTTTTCCCCTTAAAGTTTATATATATATATATATATATTTAGTAAGATACATGCCTAGGTACCTCAGAATTTTGTATCCATCATAAATTGTACCTGGTCTTAAGCACTTCCATTGTTTACAGCTATTTATCTACCTCTTATTGAATGGTTTCTGTATGTAGGGAATTCTGTTGAGCTTAATTAATTTTTGCAAATACACCGAGATGTATTTATCATCTTTTAAAGATTAACAAAATTAAGTATCAGAGATTATATAATTTGAATATGATTATATATGACTAGTGTACAGCCTGGATTTGAACTTAGTTTTATCTAAATCTTTGCCTTTTGCTAAGAGCCTTTCCTTTTAAATCAGCTATTGTTTCTCTGATGTATGTTATCTTGTTTAGCAGGATTTTTTTAATAGTAAAAAGCCAAAATCTCATTACAGAGCCGGTATGTGAAAAAGGCATTTAACTCACCTAGTATACATCTTTTAATACTTATTATTTAATTCATCTGGATAGCCACATTCATGGCAGAGAGGAAGTCTATAAAATAAATGCTTTTTCTCGTCATTATACTGGGATCAGCTCTTCAGGAAAACACCCATCCTAATTGAATTAGCGTGGCTTTTCTGATTGCTCACTGCCTTACTTATGCTTAGGTCTACGTCATATTAGTCCCTTCCAAAGATGAACAGCTCTGGAGGCAGGGCCTAGAGTGTGGTGTGGGTGGTCCAGGGCCAAAGGAGAAAAGCTAATTCGGTAAGCTAAGATGAAGATAAGTTTTTAAGGCTTTTAATCTTTGAACTGTTTAACTTCTCCTTTGATATCTAGTATCCCTACTAACTCCTCCAGAAAAGCTTCAGATTGTAATTTCACTCCTGGCAAAAAAAAAAAAAAAAAAAAAAAAAGTGAAAAGAGAGAAGATAGAGGGAAAAAGCCTCGAATGCGACACAAGTGCAAGGCCATTCTTTCTCTGGTGTGTGCTGCTGCCTTGTTTGCTTCCAACTCTCAGTCCTGATCCCATTTGTCTAAAGTTTCTTTCTGACATCTTCTCACGCTAGGCCCTTCCTTTTAGGGCTAGAGCAGGTGCATTTCTGGGAACGGTTCTGGACAGCTTTTTGAGCCTCAGAGCACAGTAGTTACAGATGCCTGGGGCTGTTTGTAACTTTGCTTCAGTGTTGAGGTTGGCTGGTGCTGTGGCTTCGGTGAACAGCTGATGGCAGATGGTTCATTTCTGGGCGGGACATGTTGCAGCTGCGTGGACTGGTAGTGGAACCTAAGCAAATATATTTCAATTCTCTTTTAAAAAATGCTTAATAACAACTGTGCTCATAGTAGGTATGAAATAAATATGCCCTGGTTGACTGAAGGTTATAGAATAGGGAAGGAAAGGAAATATGGTTTGAAATGTATTTGCCTTGTGAGAGGAGGGAAGGGATTGTTACGAGTGAGCTTTAGTTTATAGGTATTTTCACTATTGTTCCAGACTGTGGTAGTTATAATATTCATTCCATTGATTTGAAAAGCATTTATTGAACACGTTTGATATACCAGGCACCATTCTAGGCACTGGTGATGAACAAAACGTGGAGATGCCCATTCTTCTTGAGCATCTGTTCTTTTAGGTGTAGAAACTGACAGGAAAGGTTTAGAAAATGAACAGGGCAATTAATTTTAGATTGAGGTAAGTGCTATGAGGAAAATGGAGTAGGAGAGCCCCCAAAAAAGACATGGGGACAGAGTTTGGTGGGGGTTACTGCTTTGGTTTCATCTGCTAGCTTGGCCATAGAATATAGGTTCAAGAATGACCCAGAAATATGACTTGCCAGGTTCAAGTTTATAAAAAATCAGATTTCAAAAAAAATAAGACTGCAGGTGGGTGGACATGGTTTCCAGAATTGAGGGCTTGAGGCCTTTCATCCTTCAACCATATGAGTCTCGAGAAACAAACTTATACACTAAGGCAGTCATTCTGCCACCAAGACATGTGCTAATCAAGGTTAATGTCTGAGTTCTCCATCTTTGCATTGTGGTCCTGCCAGCTTGGGCCAATCTTCTCTGTCTGCAAGGTCCTGGTTGTCCATCTCTAAGCCTCGGCCAAGATTGCTTTAAGGCTGGCATCAAGGAAGATTTCTTTAAATGGGTGACACTCGGCCAGGCATGGTGTCTCATGCCTGTAATCCCAGCACTTTGGGAGTCCAAGGCAGGCAGATCACCTGAGGTTGGAATTCAAGACCAGCCTGATCAACAAGGAGAAACCCCGCCTCTCCTAGTAATACAAAAATTAGCCAGGCATGGTGGCACATGCCTGTAATCCCAGCTACTGGGGAGGCTGAGGCATGAGAATCGCTTGAACCCGGGAGGCGAAGGTTGCAGTGAGCCAAGATTGCACCATTGCACTCCAGCCTGGGCAACAAGACTGAAACTCTGTTTAAAAATAGAGGTGACACACTTTGGGAGGCCGAGGCTGGCAGATCACCTGAGGTCTCTAGGAGTTTGAGACCACCCTGGCCAACATGGGCCAACATGGTGAAACCCTGTCTCTACTAAAAATACAAAAATTAGCCAGGTGTGGTGGTGCATGCCTGTAATCCCAGCTACTCAGGAGGCCAAGGCAGGAGAATTGCTTGAACCTGGAAGATGGAGTTTGCAGCAAGCCGAGGTCACACCACTGCATTCCAGCCTGGGTGACAGAGCGAGACTCTATCTCAAAAAACCAAAACAAACAAACAAAAGAGGTGGCATCTGAGCCAAGACTGGAGGATAACAGGGAGCCAGACCCTAGCATTGTGGGAAAAGGAGCAACGGTACTGAAGTCCTGAAGCATGAAAGAGCTTGGTGTGTTAGAGAACAAGAGGGAACACGATAGTGAGCTGCGAGTGAGAGGAGGCACCAGATAAATTGTAGATGTTGGTGAGGGCTGCATCACGGTGTCTTCTAAACTATAGTGGGAATTTGAATCTCCTTCTAAGTACAATGAAAAGCTACTATTTTAGCTTGGGGTTCATGAATTTGTGTAGGAGGAAAGTTACAATCATATAAAAATGTAAACTTTTCATTGCTTGAATCACAAACTTCAGCAATAAGCCATGGTAGGATAAGCAGTATCTGTGCCTTTATTACCAATAGAAATTAAAGATATGCCCATTTATTACTGTTATCACAGTTATCTCAAAATATCATTTATGATTTTATGCCTAATTAGAAATTATGGTAGTTATTAGACCTTACAATAGATCTTGTTATTTTATGCTTTAATACAGGTGTTAGCAACTATAGCCTGTGGACCACGTCCAAGCTACCACCTGTTTTTGTACATAAAGCTTATTGGAACACAGCCATATCCATTTATTTACATATCAGAGTTGCAACAGAGATGTTCTAGCCTGCAGTGCTTAAAATGCCTACTGTCTGGCTGGAAAATGTTTGCTGACACCTGCATTGATAAAGCAGCCTATATATTGATATGATACAGTTTTAAAAATATTTGGATAACTGTTTTTTTTACAAGCTTATTTATTTTATTTTATGTATTTAAAGACATTATTCAGAAAAGAAGATCCATAGGCTTCACCACACTTCTCCAAGACATCCGTGACTAGGAAAAAAACCAGAAAGTAAAAGAATCCCTGTATTTCATTATCTTAGGCTGGGGATCCAAATGGGTGGGATTGTATTTATTTCCTCTGCCTGAGATTCTCTTCCTCCTTCTTTGGCAGATTTTCCATTTCTTTTGGAGTCTGGTACTGAAGCTGCCTCCTTTTCATGAATAATATATTGGGTCATACACATTTGCTGAGTGAGCCAAGCAGAGGCTTCTTGTTTTCTTTTGAGACAGAGTCTCACTCTGTTGCCCAGGCTGGAGTGCAATGGCAATCTCGCCTCACTGCAACCTCTGCCTCCTGGGTTCAACCTCTGCCTCACTGCCTCAGCCTCCTGAGTAGCTTGGATTACAGGTGTGCTCCACCATGCCCAGCTAATTTTTGTATTTTTAGTAGAGACAGGCTTTCACCATGTTGGCCAGGCCGGCCTTGAACTCTGAACCTCAGGTGTTCCACCTGCCTTGGCCTCACAAAATGCTGGGATTGCAGGCATGAGCCACCATGCCCTGCCAGGCAAAGAGTTATTAGCACTGTCCAATGTAATGCCCATAGTAACACTGCATTGAGCACCTACTGTGTGTCAGGGGCTGTGCCAAATGCCCAGGTGACAAAGCTATTACTGGTGGAGCTGTTACTGGTGAAGTCAGGCCCATCTGACACTAGTATCTGGGTGACTCATGCCACAGCAGGTTATGTTCAGGGTGCCACGTGACTCCCTGCTGCCTCAAGCTTGGCCACCCCTCCATCTCTGGTATTTCCAGCCACCTTCTGCCTTGGCTGTGAGCCGTAAAGGTTTATATCTCATCCTCTCTCCACAGAGCACTGTTTGCATTGTTTTGCTTAGAACAGGCCATGGAGTCGCTATTTTCCCAGCTGTAGTACTCATGCCACTGGAATGGCCCTTTAATTTAATTTAATTTAATTTTTTTCCAGCACGAGTTTTTTTCCTGTAAGCGCAGTTCTTGTCTCTATAGGACTTTGTGGCTTTCTGAGACCATAGGCCCTAACTTGTCCATTACAAGCTAGATTTAAACATTTGCACATGTCATTTGATTGAGGGGTAAGTTAAAACTGCTGGCAGTGGAAGGGGCTGGAAATCAGGTCTCTTATCTCAAGTGGTTGGAAAAAATGAGGCTGTTCAATGCAGCTCACTCAACTTGTACAGGTCCCTTCTGTCCAAAACCAGGGAGACTGCTTCTTCCCTGGAAACACAGGCACTCCTCAATGGCTGGGTTGGGCAAATACCCACAACATTAAGCATTTTCCCTGTTTCCCCCCCACCCCTTCTTTTCCATGTTGCAAGTGATGGCAGTATACGTGAGATTATCCTACTGGGTTTTCAGTGCGTGAACACACATTACATTCTATATGTTTGGACTTATACTCCAATGCTATTTTGCATCCTGCTTTTGTCACTTCACAGTACATTGTCCCTGGGTCCCATATTACTGAACCTTATTTCATAGCAGCACTTTGATGGCTACATCGTGTATCATTGGCCTGCTTTACCGTAATGTACTTAAATTTTCCTTTGTATTAGGGGATATTTGCAAGACTTTGTATATCAGCCAGCATCTAATCAGGATACAGAAACCACACTGTTATTTAAGCAGGGTCTACTCCAATGTAAATAATTGACAACTAATAGAAGCTGGTTAATTGTTAGTAAAAGAGAATTCTTATGGGTCCAGAAGAAGCAGTTGGTGAAAAGAATCTATGGCCTCCAGTTTGAGGAAGAGGGGGCAATTGAGTAGCTAAAGACCAAGAGCAGGCACTGCTCGTCCCCCAGTTTTCTTCAAAGAGGACATGGGCACCACAGGGACATCACCACCCATGGGTGGTACAGAAACTTGTCAGAGGAAAGCATCTGGCCAGCTGGCTGTGCAGCACTATAGATGTGTCTCTGTTGCCGGAAGCTTGAGTAGGCAGAGCTGCTTTGAAGCAGCCCTTAGTAGGGAGAGCAGAGCCCAGGTGCAGGAGGCCTGAGGCCTTCCCCATGGAATAGTAATGGTGGATCCCAAAGGGAATGTCCTTTCCCCAGGCGGAATCACTCCAGTGCCCTCTATTGGTGAAGCATCACATTGCTGCAGCTGGTAACCTGTCAGAAACCAGGGCCAAGAATGGATTTGAGTTGAGAGACACTAAAGGAATAACTGGAATATTTGGGTTTGCTTTTAGCTTTTTTTTGTCTTCTGTAAACAGTGTTGCAGTAAACATCTTTCATAAAATGTCTGCATCTCTGATGTGTTTGTAGGATAAATTCATAGAATTTGAACATTTTAAAGGCCTTAGTCATATGTTACAAAATCATCCTTCCTATTGATTCTCCTATATGCTGTGTATGGGAGCAAAGGCATATAGCCTTGTTATAGAACTGATTACTCCTTAACCTTTCTATTCGTGGCTTTGTCTGCTGGGTTGTTAACTTTGAGGCTGGGAGATGCTCAGAGCCAGCGGTGCCAGAGTTGGAGCCTGCAGTCTGATGTAATGAGGGCCAAGCTCTGCCATGGTGGGAGGCAGCAGTGTGTTACTGAAGTCCTCCCTCACCTTGCTCAGTCTCCTGAACACATTCCCCTCCCATCTCCTTCACTGCTTCAACAAATTCATTTCCCTAAAACCTCCTCTTCATCCTGTCAGTCATCTTGCTCAAAAGCTTTAAATGTTTCCTCTTTGTTTATGGCAGTGCTGATGAAAGAGAGGAGGAGAGAACTGACCTATGGCCCTGGGCCCCTAGCCTCCATTCTGTTGATGAGGGCCTGAAGCAAATTGACATACCCAAGGCCACATGGGAAGTGAATTGGTCAGGCCCAACCATGGCTTCCTTCCTGCCAGACCTCTGCTTCTCCCAGATACCAGAGCACTGCTGCTTCATCACCGTAACTCCTCATTGTCCTCCCAGCACAGCGCCTGCCCCACGAGAGGTTTTATTAATACGTATCCACTACCCTAGTGCTCACACTATGCCATTGCTGGGGCTGCCCCACTGTCTGAAATGCCAAGTTGGTTTCCCTTAGCTGCTGTGCTCAAGGGGACTGCCTACACCTAGCTGCAAGGCCAAGTCCAAGATTCACATCTACATAATTACATTCCATTACTGTTTAACAGATTAGAGTCAGTAATTCTTATCCTACGGTACTGGAGATGTGGACATGAACTGGGTTCTACCCTGAGGTTTTGGTCCTTAGCCTGGACACTAGGCAAAAGTAGGTATGTATGTGCTGGCTCCTACCATGTGAAATTGGCTAAGGAAGCCAGCAACTTCCTGTCTTTGAACAGTGGGCTGCTTTTTTTGTAGCAATTGTGGACATCTGGTAGTGCCTGTTCCTTTAAGGTGAGTTTGTTGTCTCCAGAAAAGCGTGTTGTTCTTTGTCTCTAGCTTCCACAAGTCGTTGATTAAAACACTGAAGGGGACAGGCAGTC
Source organism: Cacajao melanocephalus (assembly GCA_963573385.1). Classification (NCBI taxonomy): domain Eukaryota; kingdom Metazoa; phylum Chordata; class Mammalia; order Primates; family Pitheciidae; genus Cacajao; species Cacajao melanocephalus. The sequence continues at coordinate 2,583 of CAUYLG010072420.1, read as the reverse complement.
TCCTTCTATCCTTTCCCTCAGGCTTACCATGTCCTGGCAGAATCTCTGTGCTCCTGGGAGCTGTCTACCTGCCTCTGTCTGCTCCTTCTGACCCAGATCTTACTACAGATACAGAGAGAGCAAAGCATTTATTGCGGAACAGGCCCTTCACCTCCATGTTCTGTGTTTACAGACCACAAATAGGTAGTTAATAGGTATCTCTTCGTATTTGTCTTGTTCTTTCTTTTTTGGCTTTCGGAACTGGGTACAGGATATCTCGGTCCTGTGGAAAGTGAAATGATTCGAGAAAAAGACAACAACTGAGAATGGAAGCCTCACTTAGGAGCATGAAAAAAGAGTAGAAAAGAAGTCAGACCACAAATTCTTCAAATTAATGAGTGGGAACGAAGTGCTACCACTTAATAGGGTGGCAGCGATGCTGTTTCTGATGGTGAGCAGCCCCTGGAAGGCTAGAGCATCAGTAAATGGGCATTTACAGCTGCTGACTGCCTTTTCTTCCTTATCCTTCTTCCTCATCCCCACCTTTTTGCCTTTTTTCCTCTGTTTTTTTGGATGGTGTCTGGATTTTATTTTAGGATATTTCTAACATGCCTCCTTAACGGTCAGATTCATAGTCCTGTCTGGAGACATTGCTCGGTAGCTTAGCAACCAGCATATCATATATTGCCCTCAGTTGTTTCATTAGCCTGAAGATATAAACATCAAAAAAATGGACACACAGTGGACAAAAATGATCAGGCTTTCATGCAGAAACAGTCTTTGTGATGATTAAGAAATGGTCCTGAAGAACAGTATTATTTTATAGTAACATATCCTAAGGAAGGACCTCCTCACATCTGGAGAGAGAGACAGACACAGACAAGGATGGAGAGGCAGTGAGGAGAGACGGAGCCAGGGAAGATGCTGGAGCTGCCTGCTCTCCATGGAGCCTGAACACACAGGAAAGGGAGCCTTCCTCCCCGTGGACCTCTTGTTGTCCTTGCTAAAAAACAGGAAGGAGAATAGAATTGGAATTTTTGAGCAGGCATAATTCTTAATTTATCTGACTAACTAGAAAGTTGGCATACTGAGAAAAACAGATTTCAGAGGAAAACATATGACAACAATGACATTTTTCTGTGCCATTTTACTACCCAATCTGCACAGAGGCTGAGTCAATGAGCTAGTTCTATAAAGAAACACAGAGGCATCCTATCGAGATGCCTGTGAATGGCAGGGGCTTGTACAGTCTGCAACTGCTGGGTATGAGTAAATGTGACAGCAGGGCTTTGGCTGGCTTTCACTCGGCCACTTGTCATTCTCCTCGTACATCGTGTGCAGTCAGGACATTTCCCTGCAGAAATGTTCTTTCTGCTGCTTTTCTCATTTTTTGAGAAGCTGGCTTGAGTTTTGCTTCAAACTTTATTTATTACCTTGAAATTCAGAATATTTATTTTAAATGTGATGTGTAGTCTTACAAAAGTTTAGACTATGATGATTCTGAACTTTGTTTTGCATCAGAATTACTTGGGTTTATAGTGAAAATGCAGCAAACCAGGCCCCAGATTCATGGGCTGTGGAGGGATATCCCCAGAAATCTGCATTCTATCACTGACCCATGGTGATTCTAAAGCAGATGGCCTGAAGATCATAGGAGAAATGGAAGATTAAAGACTCATTTCCCAGAGAGGGCATGTGGCCATTTCTTGGCACTGTGAGTTGATGGATATGTTCTTTGCTTTCATGGAATCCCTTTCCCTGTTTGTGGGGGGTATTGCTTTATTTCTTCTTCACATACTTTATTTCCCATAAGTTATTGGGGTACAGGTGGTATTTTGTTACATGAGTAAGTTCTTTAGTGGTAATTTGTGAGATTTTGGTGCACCCATCACCCGAGTAGTATACATTCCACCATATTTGTAGTCTTTTATCCCTCACCCACCTCCGGCTCTTCCCCTCAAGTCCCCAAAGTCCATTGTACCATTCTTATGCCTTTGCATCCTCATAGCTTAGCTCCCACATATCAGTGAGAACATGTGATGTTGGGCTTTCCATTCCTAAGTTACTTCACCGAGAATAATAGTCTACAGTCTCATCTAGGTCACTGAAAATGCTGTTAACTCATTTTTTTATGCCTGTTTAGTATTCCATCGTGTATATATACACCACAGTTTCTTTACCCACTTGTTGATTGATGGGAATTTGGATTGGTTCCACAATTTTGCCATTGTGAATTGTGCCTTTATAAACGTGCGTGTACAAGTGTCTTTTTTGAATAATGACTTCTTTTCCTCTGGTTAGATACCCAGTAGTGGGATTAGTGGATCAAATGGTAGTTCTACTTTAGTTCTTTAAGCAGTCTCCACATTGTTTTCTATAGTGGCTGTACTAGTTTACATTCCTACCAGCAGTGTAGAAGTGTTCCCCGTTCATGGCATCCATGCCAACATGATTTTTTGATTATGGCCATTCTTGCAGGAGTAAGGTGGTATTGCATTGTGGTTTTAATTTGCATTTCCCCGATCATTAGTGATGTTGAGCATTTTTTCATGTTTGTTGGCCATTTGTATATCTTCTTTTGAGAATTGTCTATTCATGTCCTTA